>PVHY01001851.1:0-89213 GCA_004024945.1 Uropsilus gracilis | reverse complement strand
AGGGAACAATCATATTCAAATAGCCAAAAAACCTTTTTGTAATAAATGACTACAGTGAAGCCAGGAGGTGATAGATACTTGCTCAATAAAACCATTTGAATCTCTGGTCACTGTTTCTTCTGAAAAATAATTATTTGACAATAGATCGGTGTTGTTTCTCCTTTAGGTAGTTAATATGTTCGACAAGCCTTGGCATTTAGCATCTAGAAAGATCACCCCAAGTGATAATATTTTAAGATAGAGGACCAGATAGCTGTTATTGCTAACAATTTTCTGTTCTTGTTAGTAGACTTAAGTTAGGCCCTTCTCTTGGAATGGCATGTGCAGGTAAGGGGGCCAAAGAATGGAGAAATGTGCCTTTTCCCTATTTCTCCTGCCCTAAAAAAGCTACATTCTAGAGACTAGGACATGGAGGCCTGCCCAGGCCCATGTTTATTAAGCATCTCTGCAGACATTTTAGAGCCTTCTGGAACCAAGTCTTCCATTCCTCCTGGCCTTTATTCACCTTATCTCTATGGTGTGATATCCTGTTTCTCAGTTTTTCTTTATCTGTAACTGGAGCCTTTCCAAGGAGTGTCACTGAGGAAAGGTATTAGAATAGCAAGAGTAACAAACTCTAGAGCAGACTTGCAGTATATAGCATATTCTATAAATTAAAGAGTATGTCACATCTGTTTTCTAGCTCTAGTATTGATACCTGACAAATCCATAGCACATGTTGGTTTGTGTAAGCTTTCCTAGATCTCAGCCAGTGAGAATGTTATGTGCAGAAAGCTTTCCCCTTTACAAAGATTCTGGTATATGTTATGAAACCTTTAGAGCAGCCCTGGTTATCTTGTGATCTGGGACTGGAACCACTTTGGATGCTTAATCTGGTGCTCCATTCTTCTGTCTCTTGCCCCATTCGGGACTCCTCTTCCTCCCTTCATTGCACTGTTTGTCTTCATCGCATGTTCCTAGGCTGTCAAAGCAAATGCAAAGCAAGCACTGCATTTTCAGAAATGCATCTTCAGAAATCTCAACTTGTGATTTCTGAAGAGTATTTAAAAACAGCAGGTTAAATGTGACACTGTTACATTGTTTTCTTTGAAGAGCAAAACCTGCTAAGAGTAGGAACCCTTCTCTCAGTTCATAGAATCTGTAGAGGGAATATCTTGTAGCTACTCCCACTTGAAAACAATGAGAGTTTCTAGTCTGCTTCATTTTAGTCCCCTTCATTAAGCCAAAAGACAAAAGAATGTATCCATTCCATTTTCTCTCACTGCCTTATAAGGGTAGGGGAGGCCTGGGAAGCTTTGGACAAATAATCATTGAAGTTGCATTAAATTATTTGATGTCTGGCTTTGTGCTTATTAAAGTTGATTCAAATCTTCAAAAGAAAGTGACTTTTTTTCAGTATCCAACTATGTATGACTTGCATTTAGGGTATCTCAAGGCAACCTGAAATTCTTTGTGATGAGTTGTGGTTCCAATTGCTTCAGAAACCAGAATATTTTTTATTCACAATCCAAACAGATTTTTCCCTTGGTTTGTTCATTTGTCCATCACATACGTTGCTGGACAAATAAAAGAGTATTAATAAGATAAGGCATTTATCCTGGGGAAAAGTGATGGTTTAAAAAGAAGTAGCATGCACCATGTACATACTACATACCTGTTATATGACAGGTTGAGCTGAGTATTGCGTGTATCCTGCCCTCCACTCAGTCTGGTGCGTTAAAAAGCAAGGTATAAGTCCCTATAGACAATCTGAATGATCAGGGAAGACATCCTGGGAAAACTAATATATAAAGGATAAGTAGAATTTGCCAGGTCCATGGAGTAGGGAATTTTATTTCAGGCATAGTGAGTAATACTATGAAAGTCTGTTGGGGGCCATGGAAAAGGGAAACTTAATGGTATATGTGAGTGTGATTTTTGATGGAAGAGAGGTGGGCAGGGACAAGGTTGAAGAGCTTTGAGAATCAAATTGTAAAGAGTTTAAATTTTATCCTAAGAACAGTATGACACCATTGGCTGGTTTTGTATGGTAAAAAGTCACATTCATGTTTCCCCATATATTTCAGGTAGAACTAATGTGAGTGGATCCCCTGCCCATCTAGTAAATATTTGTACCTTCCTTACCCCCACCACCACCCAAAGAATGAAAACAAATAAATATAGGTTCCAGAAATAAAAGCTAGTGGAGTAAGGTACAAAATGACTCCACCATAGACCAAGAATATTTCAAACTATAATATACCTTCTGAAGTTAGGGGTTTTAGACTCTGTACATCAGCAAAAAGAAATGACTTGGGGAAGTTGTAGCACTCAAAGGAATATGGAACTCAGCCACCTGTCAGTCTGCAATCTTGTGTTCTTCTCCATCAGGAAAATCTGCCTCTTGAAACAAGAGGGTCAGGAAGTAGCTTCTGTACTTTCATAGGCAAAAATCACTTTCAGGGGTTAACCCAAATAATACACTACCAGCATAATTCAGGAACACTCTAAGAAATTAAAAACTGATCCAAGGTCATTGAAGCCATGAGTACGTAGGTAAAAGCAAATGAAATTCTGTTTAAAGGGCTACTTCTGTAAATCCCAGGGCTCTCATGACTCCCAGAGGAAAAATAATCTTACTGAAGATGAGCATAAAATTCAAAACTTAAAACCACTGTGAGTTAGCAACAGTAGAATCAATAAGTAGGGCAATACATGAAAATCTAGAAGTTGTGGGGTTATCTAAAACAGGCTATGAAAATACATAGGAATTGTTTGGGGATAATGGGAAAATAAGCATGACTGAAGAGATCTGAGATAGAGATAATAATGACTGATACAGCCATTGAAATTAAGCTGATAAGCAGTAACACATTAGTTAGACACAGCTGGTAAAGATGGGCTGTAACTTTAAAGTTGGAGCTGAGACCTTTGTAGTGAAACAAAAAGCAAAAGGGAAAATCCCTCAGGTGACTCCTGGAGAATGGTCTGGAAGGGACAAGACCAAGAAAACCAATGATTAAAGTTAAATCAAGTTGTTCAACATCTAAGTGCCTGTTATGTGCCAATGTGGGATCAAGGCAGAGGATGCATTTTTATAAAGGCCCTATTAAAACCTTTTAGTGTGTTTCAGCAGTTTGATCAGGGAATGTCAGTGAAAATGAATACCTAGATGACACTGAAAGACATTTAGGAGAAAGAACATAATTTGGTAGTTTTTAAAATATGACAGGAAAAGATTGATTCTTTTGTAGTGGGACAAAAGCTTCAAAGTGTAGTTTTATTGACTTAAACCCATTTATTGTACACTTTAAGGGCTAGAGATTGATGAGAAAAGCATATAGTTCCTGACTTCAAGGAGTTTCGCAGGAAGGATAAACTGGCTTTGTGATATGAAGATAATGTGATAAAGATGCACCCAGGTTGCTATGGAAGCACTTAGTGCTTTCTAGCCATGTCTAGGTTAGGGGTAATAGGATTGAATAAAACAAGAACTCAAGCCTGAGCTGTTTCTTCATAAGTAAAGTGGGCAAGAAGACAGTAGGAAGTGCATGTTCAAAAGCAAACAAGCATAAGGCTTCTGTGTGCTTCTAGTGCACGTACTATGTCAGGGTTGGAGGCAAGAGCAAAGATAAGACGAGGGCCAACCTAATACATAACACTTAGAAGCACACACAATTGGAACTTGAACAACAAAGATTAGGACTGCTCAGATCCACTTCTTTTAGTCTGTGGTTTTGTGTTCACACATTCATCCCACCACAGAAGTGTACTCATGAATGTGGAGGGCCAGTTGGAAGTTAAATGAGGATTTTCAGTGTATCTCTGACTCCTAAGTTGTCGGAGGGGCAACTGTTTTTCATTTAAAAGACAGAGGAGTGATTGAGGGTCTTAAACAGGGAGACCAAATGTGCCGATGGTGTTCACTCCTGTGACACTGAGTGTTAACTTGAAGGTAATAAATGTGGAGGTAATTGCTATAATCCAGTTGAGAAGTGATTAAGACCTAATTGTAAAAAGTGGAACCAAAGAAGAAGCTACTTAGTTGCACACTATGCAGCATTATGAGGTGTGGGGTAAATAATCCATGCAGAAGGAACGCCTCCAAAAGTGTGGAGACCAGAAAAGACTGCCCTTTTGTAAGGATGTCAGCATGGCGCATCCGTTCTTTTTAAATGACACAGGTGTAGGACATGAGGCTTGAAAACTAAATTGACTACTGATTGTGACAAACTTTATATACCAACTTTATATACCACACCAAGAATTTTGGAACTGACAGTATGAAATTATTTGTAAATGTTGAGTGGAGTTGAAACTATAATTTCAGAAGATAATGGTCAACACTGGGTTGCCATCTCTCCTGAGCTCTCCCCAGGTAATATATGTAACAAGTAGTTCATATGGACACCATTATTACCTCTTTTCTGTATATGGGGAGACAGGCATAATCAGGATCTGCCCAGTGTCCCATAGAATACACCAGGATTGAGACTCTAGTGGTATGACTTCTTAACTTTAGACACCTTAGGTAGTTCTTAGCCATACACATATCAGAACTACCTGTAGCATTTCTAAAGGTACAACCACCGAGCTTTACTGGACCAGAATACACAAAAGGATGTGATATACTGTGTTTTAACAAATGCTTCATGGGTAATTCTGCTGTCCTGGGCCCACAGTTGATATCTTAGCCAAGACAGGATTCCAGGATAAGGGGTGGAAAGTTTGGAAGTAAGAATGGTTTTAGTTTCGAAAAATTGAATTTGAGGGTCTGTGGGTCTTCCAGTTGAAGAGGTCTTAAGAGGAATATTATTTTTTGAGGTACCTAGATGCCAGCCACTATGTAAGTAACTGTCTTCACACTTTACTCAATCTGAGTCCTCATTTTGCTAAAGAAATTATTGCTGTATGTGATTCAGTTCAAATAAACCAAATAAATGTTTCCAATCTATTTTAGCCCTGTTATATCTCAGAATATATATTCTAGCATGTATTTAAAACAGTACACATGGTCACATTGGTACCACACTGTTTAGCAGATGACTATGAGTCCTTTCTCCTAGTCATGCTTCTTTTATGTTAACAGGTTTCTTAAAGTAGAAATTCAGTGTTTTCTCTGGGTTATGAACCTTACCTCAGTAAGGAGAAAATGCCTTCAGTCATAGATCATGTTATCCCAACTCGGTGTACTTAAAAATACAGTAAATAGTCAATACATAACTGTTACTCCTGTATGTAAGTTCATCCTTACATTGCTGTTTGTCTCTGCTTTCTACCTAAGGTCCCTTGGGAGATACTCCTTGAGGTGCCCAGACTGAGATTAAGGGGTGACAACAGCTTGCATTCTAGATGGTGTGAGACCACCCCAGAGCCAGAAAATGGCTGCAGCCTTGGAACCAGAGGACCAGGATCTTTGGGAAGAAGAAGGAATTCTCATGGTGAAATTGGAAGATGATTTCACCTGCAGGCCAGAATCTGTCTTGCAGCAGGATGATCCTGTGCTTGAGACCTCCCATCAGAACTTCCGTCGCTTCCGCTACCAGGAAGCTGCAAGCCCTCGAGAAGCGCTCATTCGACTCCGAGAACTTTGTCATCAGTGGCTAAGACCAGAGAGGCGTACAAAGGAGCAGATTCTAGAGCTGCTTGTGCTGGAACAATTCCTCACTGTCCTGCCTGGAGAACTGCAGAGCTGGGTGCGGGGCCAGCGCCCAGAAAGTGGCGAGGAGGCAGTGACGCTGGTGGAGGGTTTGCAGAAACAACCCAGGAGACCAAGGCGGTGGGTGAGGAGGGGGAGTCCTGATCTGTGTGATGTGGAGGGGGACTACTTGCTGAGAGGATGGATTTGGGGGTAGGACTTACAGGGCCCCTATTAATCACCCTTTCCATTTAATTGGCTCAGCCCTTGGGTCATGCCTGGATCCATAAGTCCCAGATGGAAGAGGTCTGTGTGTGTGTGAATGTGACTTCCTGTTTTCTGAAACACTGACCTAGGGAACACTTCAGCACCCTCACCCACCCAAGGGTCATATGGCTTTGGTTTCCCTGGTAGATGTGGACTTTGGAAGTCCTGGAGAAGATAATTTTGTAACTCCCTTAAAGATTCTCATAGACCCTTAGTCACAGAGCTGCCTTCCAGGACAACAAGACAAGGAAGGAAAGCTGCATATGGGATGGGTGGAGAGAAGAGGGACCTACAGCCCTGGGTGACAGGAACAGGGAGATAGCACAGTGCAAACCACTATATCTCAGTGTCCCGTGCTTGTCCTAGTGAGGAGAACCTTCTGCTTCCCCTTCCATGCCCCAGTGGAACTGGAGTTTCGCCTCCTCATCTGGGTCCTTCTGAGAGTTTTCTATTGGCAGCTGCTCTTAAAATAAACCCTGATGACAACCAAGACTTTCCTTCTGACTCCATGGTGACTGGAAGTTGGAATTATTCCCAGGTGACTGTCCATGTTCATGGCCAGGAAGTCCTGTCGGAGGAAACAGTGCCTCCAGGAGCGGAGTCCGAGTCACCTGTTGAACTGCAGGATTTTACACAGACCTTGACCGAGGAGTCCCATGAGGACACTACCCAGAATCCAGATCTAGCGCCGGAAGAGCAGAACCTGGGCCATGAATCGGAGTTCCAGCCCCCGCAGGAGAGCGGTAGGAAGCCTCAGCAGAAAGCTGAGATTGTTGCACAGTGGTAGGAGAGGGATGCTTCTACAAAGGAGGCTGGATAGATGGTCGTAAGGCTAAGTCACAGAGTCCAGGTTATTGGGAAGAGATAACTCCAGCTAATACTGCTCATAAACAGTCAAGCTTAGCAGTATTCTTGGTTATTCTGTTGGCATTCCAATGGTGTTACAGGAGGTGAGGTGGGATAACTTGAACTGTCCTTAGTCTAGGTTCTTAATTTCTACCTTCCTACCAAAGATGACAGGGGATGCCAGCTCTTTGCCCATTTCAGTGGTGCGGTACATATTGCTGATCTCAGCCATCTTTTTTCCTTAGCAGTTCCAGTGCCCCAGGACCCAGATCTTCCTGAAGAGAGGAACACTGAAAATCCAGAGATGGTTGCCCTTCTTACTGCTCTATCACAGGTGCACCCTGGTCTCCTTCCCTACCAGAAAAATAGCTGAAGATTTATTAACATTTGCCATGTGCTTAATAGATCAGACAGGACAAATTTCTAATCTCCTTTTAAGTTCTAAATTCCAACATATCTGGAAGGGAAGGAATTAGCATCTACTGAAATTAATTACAAATATAATAATTATATTCATTATATTTTATATATGTATTTCATATACTAGAACATAATTGTACATTATAAATTAATATTTATTACATGTTAGTTGTATGTATCTTATAATAAATATCTGCCATTGTTCAGAGGTACTAACAAAGTAAAATTATCCTGTACCATTCCAGTGTAACTTTGCAGTTGTTGAATGAAGGTTTGTTTTGTTTTTTAAAAATAAACTTGGTGGTCATTTGTAAGAACAACTGTGCTGCAGAAGTGATCGTTGAAGCTGTGTGGTTGTTTACTCTTCCAAGAACTACATACAGTCAGGCCATGACATTGCAGAAGCATTCTCCATGGTCAACGCCCTGAAACTACACATTATGCCTGGAATAAAAAATAGAATCATCTGTGTCTTTAGATTGTAATGTAGCCAAAAACAAGTCTTGTTTACACTGTAAAAGTGATTGGGTGATTGGATGGGTTCAGTGAAAGAAAGCTCTCTAGAAGACATTGTAGGTGACATTAAAGCAAATAGGAATTGAATGATGACTTAAGATCTTTCTTATATAATATCCTCAAGATAAATTTAAAATATTCTCAAGAAAAAAGAACAGAACCCATCCCTGAGAAAAAGCAGTGGGGTGCATGGAACCATTAGAGCCAAAGTGAAGGTAGAAAGTCAAGAAGCAAAATCTATTTCCTGAAAATGAGCCAATTTTCCCATTTGAGTTCCTTTTTTCTCCTCATAGACTACCTATAGTGACGACCTTTGTTTCAGGAAAGACGCGGTTTAGGGAAGCACTATATTTTAACTGAATCATTGTGTTGTTTCAGGGTTTGGTAACTTTCAAAGATGTGGCTGTATGCTTCTCCCAGGACCAGTGGAGTGATCTGGATCCAACACAAAAAGAGTTCTATGGAGAATATGTCTTGGAAGAAGACTGTGGAATTGTAGTCTCCTTGTGTAAGGAATTTCAAGTGTTTCTAGCATGTTCTGAGCACAGAGATCTTTTTCCTGTATGAACATCTTAAACCTTCTGTGGTATGCACTACACTTCTCTTATACCTACCCTCACCAACAAGATTAAGAATTAGTTGAGGAAGATGATATCCTTCCACAATAAAAGAAAATGCTTAAAAGTGGTTAGAAACAACTGATAAGAAAATAGTTATAATGCTATATAGCCTTAGTATATTTGAGGTAAGTATGTGAGTTTTTTGTTTGTTTTTTAGACTAGGTCTCGCTATTTTTTTTTCTTTTTTTTTTTTTTTTTTTTTTTTTTTTTTTTTTTTTTTTTTTTTTTTTTTTTTTTTTTTTTTTTTTTTTTTTTTTTTGAGACTAGGTCTCGCATGTGGAACCGCAGGCTCTCGTCCGGGGTACCACAGACTCAAGCAATCCCCAGCCTCAGCTTCCCAGGTAGCTGGGATTACAGGCATGTGCCATCACACCCAGCTATTTTTTTGGAACTAGGTCTTGCTACGGGCCCCAGGCGGGACTCGAACCGTGATTCCTAGCCCCAGCCACTTCATAGGCTGAAGCTTACAGGCAAGCCACCATGCCCTGAGCTTTGAAACAAGCAATTAAATTGGATTTAATTTGTTTACTTAAACATAGGGAGAGAGAGTAACATTTACAATTGTGTCCTTACTGAGATGGAAGTGACAGGTGAGAGATATGTGGTAGTTAGATGTGGTCAGGCTAAAGAGACCAAAGGTTGGGTCTACTGACACAATCTGCCAAAGAATTTTGCCCTTAACTCAAGGAATTGTTGATCCAGTTGTAATATCTTGTATATGTTTCTCCTGGGCAGCATTTCCAATCCCCAGACTAGATGAGATCTCCCACGTTAGAGAGGAAGAGTCTTTGGTCCCAGATACTCCAGAACTTCAAGAACCTCAAGAACCAGAAATCCTGAGTTTCACCTACACAGGTGAGGAATGACCAAAAGAATGTCCCTCCTGAGCTGGCAGTTCCTTTACTTAGCACTTCTCCTTCAGGGTTCCCTTCTCATTGGCTGTTCTAATGTCAGCCAATATTCTCTCCTTCTGAATGCCAAGTCCTGTCTCCTTCCCTCTTACTCATCCCATCCATTTAAGGGATATGTAATACCAAAGGGTGGAAGAAAAAAAATGAAACTATGGAATTCTCCCTCTTACTAAACAGTTCACTTTAACTCTTAATCCTTAGTCTCCCCCTTTGTGAAATGAGGTTATTAATATTTGCCCATACTAAGATTTACAGATAACATGTAGCTATTCACTAAACTAGGTTTTTTGTTTTTGTTTTCTTTCCCAGTCTCTAGTTGGGCAATGCAGACTACTCACCATGTGGTCTTATCCTTTCAAAACCCTATTTAATGATAACCCCATTATGTAGAAGGCATTGTTGCTTCTGTAATGCCCCCTTTTCTCTCTCCATAGGAGATAGGAGTGAAGATGAGGAGGAGAATCTTGAACAAGAAGATCTGAGTTTGGAAGATGTACACAGATCTGTCTTGGGAGATCCAGAAATTCATCAGACTCCAGATTGGGAAATAGTTTTGGAAGATGATCCAGGCAGATGTAATGAAAGAAGATTTGGTACGAATATTTCTCAACTTAATAGTTTCACAAATCATCAGGAAACCATGCCTCTCCACCCCTTATTAGGGAGACATCATGACTGCACTGTCTGTGGAAAAAGTTTCACTTGTAACTCCCACCTTGTTAGACACCTGAGAACTCACACAGGAGAAAAGCCCTATAAATGTATGGAGTGTGGAAAAAGTTACACACGAAGCTCACATCTTGCTAGGCACCAAAAGGTTCACAAAATGGGCACTACTTATAAATTCCCCCTAAACCAAAAGGATTTGGATAAGACCCCTCCTCTGGTCCAGGCTGAAAGAACGCCACGTGTTGAGAAACCCTATAGGTGTGATGATTGCGGAAAGCACTTCCGCTGGACTTCAGACCTTGTCAGGCATCAGAGGACGCATACAGGAGAAAAACCCTTCTTTTGTACCATCTGTGGCAAAAGCTTCAGTCAGAAATCTGTGCTAACAACACACCAAAGAATTCACCTTGGGGGCAAACCCTATCTGTGTGGAGAGTGTGGAGAGGACTTCACTGACCACAGGCGGTATCTGGCCCACCGGAAAACACATGCAGCTGAGGAACTTTATGTCTGTAGTGAGTGTGGGCGGTGCTTCAACCATAGTGCCGCATTTGCCAAACACCTGAGGGGACATGCCTCAGTGAGGCCCTGCCGATGCAATGAATGTGGGAAAAGCTTCAGCCGAAGGGACCACCTTGTCAGGCATCAAAGAACACACACTGGTGAGAAACCATTCACGTGTCCTACCTGTGGAAAAAGTTTCAGCAGAGGCTATCACTTAATCAGACATCAGAGGACTCACTCAGAAAAGACTTCCTAGCTAGGTCCCATGTGAGAGATTTGCATTTACCCCTCGCACAGCACTGGACCAGGACAGTCCCTCTTACCAGCCTTGAAAGTCCTTTTCTTAGGGAGTCTCTTGGCTCATCAAGATCTACATAACCTCTTTCCACAACCCTGGGCAGAACCTCTCAACCTTCTGCACCTTGAGATATTTTGCCCAAAGTACAACCTGAATTGAGGCTTCTTCTGCCTCTACGTAACAGGTTTAAAGTAGGAGAGTTGGAAGACTTTCAAGAGGTTGTGTTACTGTATTTCCCCAAAACGAGGCTGTTACATATCCTAAAGACTACTTAACAGCCTCAAGTTGAAAGTCACCCATGACAAACCTTAAGTTTCAGTAAGGGACTAGCTTTGCCCTTACTAGACTTAAATCTTAAAGCACATAGCCCTAAACTTAACACATGAGATTTGTGTATCGATGGCTTTGCCACACATTCACAGGATAACTACAAATCTCCCTCTGATTCACTTCACCACACACTTTCCTTTGATCCTGGAGAGAAATAGGAGAAGTGTTTGATGAGTGAAAACCTCAAGGCTGCTTCACATGAAATTTGTAAGGCTGCTCCCATCCCCACTGACAGAATGATACCAGGTGCCAGATACTTTTAGAAAGGGCAGTCAGAAGCTTCTTTCTTAGTGAGTTTTTCTTTTCTTATTAGACTACTCATGCTTTAGTCTTCCAGCCATTCTACCAGTCTCTTGGTTTTATCCCTAGCACAAGTGAGGTGTAACATTTGGGTGCTGAGGGATTCAGTAAAGCATAATTAAATCATAATGCGGTTATTTGAATTCCCACATCTGTACAAGTCCACCCACCCCACTCTGCATGGGTTTGTGAGGGGGGTTTGGAACAGTGTCATCTTACAAAGGCACTATGATAATTATACAGTCATGATTGAGTGGGTCATTTCGTTTACATGAAGACAACTGGAGAAACGCTAAGATCAGACCATGGAAAATTGAAGAAAATGCTGTGACTGCCTACCAAGGCCATCAAGACTAATTCTGACACTCAGCTGCCATTATGCCCACCTCAGTTATCTGATAACCGGGAGAAACGCACCCCAGCACCTGGGATCACGAAGAATACCAGTAGTAAAAGGGTTTCATGTATTTGTGTTCTTTTTCTTATGTGATATCATTGTCATGTAATTAAGAACTAAACAGTAAGAGCTCCTGGCCCAAAAAATCTCTTGCCTGATAAAGGTTCCATAGAGTTGAGGCTAAATTGTTGAGTGTCAACTGCTCTGATTGTGGGAATAGCAAGAACTGGGGACTAACCTCCATAAATGGAGCACAGGGTATGGGATTAAAGCATGAGAAGGTAGACTTATCTTCTATGCCTGGTTTCTTCTGCTCTGTTTTTCAATCCATTCTGTGCCAGTGTACACCAGAGGGATGTGGGAGGGATAGCCTGACCTCAGTTCTAATCGATCAACAAGGTAATTCTCGTGTTGGTGAGTAATGGTCAGGATTCTGACTAACTTGTTTGGTTTTAACACCAGTTGGCTGTTGTCTCAGAAATAAACCCATAAGGAATAAATAAAGGTAACACTGGCAGCTAAGTTCCTTGGTGTCTGAGGCCTTCCTTTTTAACCATTCACTTTCCAGGCCTTCAGGTTCCTGATACTTCTGAGATCACTCAAACTACAAAGAGATCTGCGAGTACAGAGTAGTTTTTTTGCTGAGGTTAGAGAAGGGTTGGCATCTCTAGCAGAACCCCAGGTAGAATATATGCTCTCTGAGCTAAGATCTAAGTTTGTAGAAGAAACTGTCCTTAACAGGTAGACACTTGACCAACAAATTCACGGTCTAGGCACAATTTGTCCTGGATGAAGGGATGAAATGTCATAACCTCAAAAGATAATTTTTCTTACAGCACTTAGAGAAACTGGAAATACTGGAATAGCAAATTGATTTTTTTTCATTGATTTATCAGCATTAAGGTAACCAGTAAATCTGTCAAGAGGATTTTATATAAAGTTTAAGCTATCAGAGACTGGTCTAGTATGTTGAAACATCAATTCTTTCATTGCTGATCCCCTGCAGAGCTTCATGGGCTGTTGCTAAATCTCTAATATTTTCCAAGGTTCCTGTAGAGACAAGATGTCTCCTAAATTTGAACATGAACAGGACTGCAGTTGCAGCAGTAGGGCTAGTACAGGAACCTGAATGAGCACGGAGCAGGATGGGGAACGTGGGGACAAGTGTGTCCTGCAGATTAGGGTACTCTTGCTATTCATCCCTACTATTCATAAAGGTCCTTTGGAGAATTCTGTAAGCAATAATTCTGATGTTCCTGAATGTCACACTAAACAAAACTGAGGAGGAAAATGATAGAATTTAAAGATACTATTTGGAGGAAGTGACTGATAAATCAACTTAGGTGAGTCCTAGATTGTTAGAAATGGTGTACTTATAAAGGTATTAAATACAGGTGATAATGTATTTGGCCATTATTTTAGGAATAAGCTTAAGGGTATTCAGTCTCTTTAGGTCACAAGAGAAATAAATAGGAAAAGATAAAGATTAAAAAATTTTTTCAGAACTTAGGCCCCCAACTCAAGCAGAATCTAGTGCATTCATGAATGCTGGAAAATTTGGTGAATTGTCTTAGCATCAAAGTACTAGAATAAAAGGAGACGAAAGAACCTTTGCAAACTCTTCCAAAGCCCAATGCAGGTGATGGGTCTACAGAAGATGGCATCCTTTCTCATGAGCAGTGGAATAGTGAAAAAGAAAATGCCTGTGTCCTGCAAAGTTGGTAGGAACCATTTGCTCCAACATTTCCAGTCAGGGCATCAGCCTCTTGATAACCCTTTCACAGGAAAATAAGATGATAACCCCCTCATTCTGATTTACCAGGCTTCCAGGAAGAATAGTGACCCAAATGGTGATTCTCTGGGCCCTGTGGTAGTAAAGTAGGAATAAAAGTGGACTGAGAAGTAAATGATGACATAGTTTGGTGAAGATAGTTTGGTGCTTTTCTATATCATCTTTTAATAGTTGTTCTGTCATCTCCCTCAGTCGATCAAAGTATTTCATCAGTCACAGTAACTCAGAGAAAGAGACCTGCAGTTTCCTCCATCTCCTGATAGTTTCAGTGATGTTGACTGATTCTTTAATAAAAATGTAAACGCCAAGAGTTCAAAAATGAATGCCCTTCCCATGTTTCACTAACCTGCATTTTGACAGATTATACAGCAACCTGTTGGAGCCCATTTCACTGGATTGTCCTCTGGCAGGAAATCCTGAGATGCAGGCAAAGAAAGGTCTTGAGCTCTTCATGGCAACTTTTTAAGTCATCCTTAATACTTAATAGCACAAAGAAATTGTCAGGGCAATGAAAGTAAGGACATCCCATAATATGCAATTCATGTTCTTATTGTATGCTCATGGGGGGTTCAGGGAGAAGGAAAATGGAATGCAGTTTGAACCCTTTTAAAGAGGGGGGTCAATCAGCATAACTAGAAGACTTAGTAATGTGTGCACATAGGGATTCTTCAGGGGAAGTTGAAAATCAAAGGATAAACCACAGGCCAAGGAACTGCAGTAAAAGGTAGCTGTAGCAAGAAGATCCAACCCTCTACAGATCCAACCATCTATCAAATCTTCACTTAGGCAGAGTATAAATCCAAGCTGAGTAATATTCTGTGTAGAATATGACAATGCTTTCAAAAGACCATTTGTATCAGAAGATAATTGAAACTAAGATCTCAAGATTTCCCGTAAGGCTACTGCTCTAGCTCTTAACTGTGGTTCCTTCATTCGTTGTACATCTGATGTCCAAGAGACTACTTGTCAAGTGGAGATTTCAGAAAGAGGCTGCAGATTTTTGCTTTAGTCATTTGCTAAATCTTTGCAAAAGCTTCATGGAGAAGCTGTTATACAGCAAAACAGCTTGTGGGGAGGCTGAAAGAAAATACCCAAGCGTGAAATCAAGAAATAGCAGTACAAGTACAGAAAACTTAATCACTAAAGGGGGACGATCTCTCTGCTTGATTTTTCACCTGACAAGATATTCTGAGGAATATGCTACTAAAACAAGGTGACATAATGGTTAAATTGCTAAGATAACAGAAATAGCACATAAATTGAGAAAGTGATCAGAATTTAAGTGTTGGACTGTTTATTAGACTGAATTGTTCAGGACAAAAAAATCAATAAGATACTAGTTAACTTCAGTCATTTAATATGCACTATCATTACATTAAACTGGTACATATGCACTGTGTACTAGCAAGGGTACATATTATAAGAAATTAAGTAGAATAAACTATTCTAAATCAGGGGAGGGCTTAGGAAATAAGAATTTAAAACAACAAATGGTATGGTACTTCATAATGTCCAAAGGAAGGCAAAAAAGCATGATGGGTGAGACAAATGGAATGACAGATGACAGAAAACCCAAATAGATGAATAACAGACCATTAGAGTGGGCTAAAAAGTAAGCTGTAGCAATTAGCTACCTACCAGAAAATTATAATAATGTGTAAAAGACTAGATCAGAAAAATACCTAAAGAAAAGCTATGGGAGTTATTTTAATCCATCAGGAATGTTTAACGGATCTAAATTTCTATTTAGATAGAAATTATTGAAATAGTGCTTATTGAAATAGCTCAGATTATAATACCATGAAATAGCAGTCACCATCCTAAGTCAGAAGCCGTTGTAGGCACCACTTGGACACGAATATTATAGAAAATAAAAAGATGGGGATGTTTCCCCTGACCTATCAATGCAGTGAAGATGTTATAGCAGTGAAAGAACCAGGGAATTCTCACTTTGAGTTACATCTCAAGCTGCTCAAGGAAGATACAAGCAGAGAGGAAAATAGCTCTTGAAACTTTAGCCCCAAATCCTAACTGGTTTTGAATCTGGACTGAATTTGGCTGAGTCCTATGTCCCATTTTAGTATTCCAATGTAAAGAAATTCCAGATTATATCTACTCTGCTCACAGAAAGTACAAGAGGAGATATAAGACAAAATATATGTCTCAGTGCTTACAATATGGAAGCTCATGACACCTGCAGTGACCTTTCTCAGTAGAGAACTGACACCCAGGTCAAAGATATCTCACAGGATGGCATCATCTCAGAAGGCTCATGTGTAAGTTCGTCTTTAGAATGGACAGACTACAGATGGGTAAGGGAGCACTATGATATCCCATACTGGATCACTCCAGTTCGACCTTTCTTCTTGGTCATGAACTAACTGAAAAGTAGTGAATAGAGAGGGCAGTTAAGAGGAAGAAGTGACAACAGTGAACTTCACTACCGCCCCTCCAACTCATCCCCTTCATTGGAGAATATTTTTGCCTATGACCATCTTGGTCTATGTGTAATTCTGATAAAGGCTGGGGTCTCACTAGGTGTACACTGACATTTTCAGAAAAACAGATCTAAGCCATAATTTTTGAGCAATAATATATATTTTCAATATAGATCAATCAAATAATATATATATATTACTATTTATTTCCTTACAATTTTGCTGCACACCTTTGGGTTCTTAGTACCATAAGAATACCTAACACAGAGTAAATGCTCAATACATATCTCTTGAGGAATGAATAAATGAATGAACAAATACCTTATTACACTTATTGTACTACTCCATTCCAATTTTTTAATGCTTCTCCCTTACTTGCCGATAAGACCCTTAAATTTCTTGAATATACTTCAGGGTAGATGTTAACACCTGCCAGAGGGCTTGAGTGTGGTAAATACTGCTTGAGTGTTTCATCTATGAATAATCACAGTAAAGTTTTTGAAAATGTAAACACGGAAGTCAAAGTATCCCAAGTCCCAGTTCTATACATAGGTCTAAAGAAACTAAAGTGTATGTGAAATTTCTAAAAATCAGGTGTGTAGAGGCCATGTGAAAAACTTTTTTTTTTTTTTAATTCTACATTAGGGAAAATGCAAATGGAACTGCTAAGAAATTCTTCTACCATCTGGCTTTGTATTCACTCTACTGACACCAGATGGCGACATTTTCTCATAATCAACAATCTGGCCACTTGTTAATTTATTCAGCAAATCGTGAGTTTTAGTCAAGGCACTGAGAATTCGTAGATGAAAAATACACCCATAAACTTGATATCAAGAAGTCTATAATCTATTTGGAGAGTAGATATGTAATTAAAAAGCAAAATAATGATAGTACAAAAAAATAGCTAATATGTTTTAAGGAACAAAAGACCTGAAAAAATGTCACACGCAGGGATATCCAGATATATTCGCACACGCACACACACACGGATCAACATTGTTAGCAAACAGGAAAACGAAAGATCAACGAGACACTGATATACTGATGTAGCCCCATTAGAATGACTATAATGAAAGGTCTCAGAGGGCCAAGTGGTTGTGAGGTCATAAAGCAACTGAAAATCTTACACACTGCTATGGGAAAAGAGAAACAACACTTGAAGAACAACTTGGTATATTTACAAAAGCCAAGCTTACAAGTACCAATGACCTAGCTATTGGACTTGTAGAAATAGATCAACTGAACTGAATGCTTATATCCATTAAAGACATTCACAAGTGTGTTCATAACAGAAACTCATATGTCCATCTATAGAACAGTATATTTTTATTATCTATGCAACAATATAGGTAATAAGTAGACTACTACACTACAATGAAGAAGAACAAAGCACTTCTACTTATGACAATAGGAATGAAT
This sequence comes from Uropsilus gracilis, assembly GCA_004024945.1. Taxonomy (NCBI): domain Eukaryota; kingdom Metazoa; phylum Chordata; class Mammalia; order Eulipotyphla; family Talpidae; genus Uropsilus; species Uropsilus gracilis. The sequence continues at coordinate 71,866 of PVHY01001851.1, read as the reverse complement.
GTCACTAAACATAATGTTGATAGATAGAAAGAAACCAGACCCCAAAGAATATATACTATATGATTATACGGACTGCAAGAGTGGGAAAAACTAATCTATGATGATAAAGGTCACCATCTGGGTTGCACAGGGGAGCACAGTGAATACTGACAGGAAGAGTATACAAGTGATAGAAATATTGTATATATCTTGATCTAGGGGTATACAGATACACAACTATATCTGCGTCAGCTTGGTGTATCTCACCACATATTGCATATTCTTCCATATGCAAACAAATAAAAAGAAAGTAGCAGTTAACATCAATGAATGTTTATCAGATGCAAGGCATATTGTCATTGCATACATTATTTCACTTAGCCACAATCATTTTTTCACACTCTATTACGATATAATTGACATATACCTTTGCATAAGTTGAAGGTGTACAAGGTGATATATATAAATATTTCACAAAATAATTACAACAATAAGATTAACACATCCACAATCTCACAATTACCTTTTGTAAGTATGTGTGGGCTAAGAACTTATCAGATCTATTCACTTGGTAATGTACAAGTATACAATATATTATTGCTAACTATAGTCACTGTGCTGTATAGGAAGCTGCGGAGTTTAGCCATCTTGTAACTGGAAGTTTATTACTCTAAACACCTTCACATTTCCTCCATCCTACCCCCTCCCTTCTAGCCCTACAAGCAATAATCTACTCTCTGTTTCTGTGATTCCACATATGAGTCATACAGCATGTGTCTTTCTCTAATTTATTTCAATATGATGTCCTCAAGGTCCATTCATGTAATTGGATTTCTTTCTCATTTATGACTGAATAATATCACATTGTATAATTCTATGCCATATTTTCTTTATCTACTCATCCACTGAACATCTAAGTTGTTTCCCTATTTTCCATTACTGCAGATAATACTGCAAGGAACATGGGAATGCAGATATCCCTTCAAGATTGTGATTTGTTTCTACCCCAGAATAGTAAATAATCCAATTTTCAAAATTTTAAGGACCCATCAAACTTTCACAGCGAATGCATCAAACTATACCACACCAATACGGCATAAGGGTTGCCTTCTCTCCATATCCTCTCCAACACCTGTTATCTTTTTGATGACAACCGTTTGAACAGATATGCAGAGTTATTACAATGTGATCTTCATTTGCATTATCCTAATGATTAAAGTCATCACAAGAATTCTACATTTTACAGACCATGAAGCCAGGTTTACAGAGTTAAGTAACTCACCCAAGATCATCACGTAAAGTAGCCAAGGAAGAAGGTGATGGGTCTGGTAATAAAACCTGAGTTCCTTTTATTATTCAATTGTTTCCTCATTTTTTACAAGGCCGCATAGGAGTGATAAAATCTGCTATATGGGGAGAAAATTAGCAAGTAATTCAAAGAAAAGGATTTTATACCAAGCAACTGGATCAAAGATGCTACCAGCTTTCTTGCATCCTAACGGAACTTTGGAATCCTGGATCTGTAAGTTTTAGAGAATATCAATCTAGTTCAATCCCTTATTTTATTTATGAAGGAAATCAAACTCATAGTGTTAACTCTCATTTAATATAGCAAAGAACAGAGCTAAGGTCAATTGGAAAAGAGTTGAGTTTGACCAGGCTAAGTAATTACCCATGGTCACCCAAAGGAAATAACAGAGCTAATACTTAAGCCTAGGAGGTAAGCCTGCTCTGTACAGAGCTCTGCCTCCCAGCCCTGGGCTCCGACCATTGTCCCAGCTTGCCTCCATAAAATACAGAAGTCTGTAAATTAGAAGATATTGAAGTGTCACGGTCCACTAGAGGTGTACAGGCAAACAAGGAGATAAGTTGGTTTCCATTATCAACTTAAACCAAATCCAAATGCAAACAAATGAAGATACTTGAGAATTGCCAGGTAAGTGAGAATTACCAACCAAAGTCAACTTGAGCAGAAACAAAACAGCACTAGATATGTTGTATCTCCAAAAGGGGAAGGAGCATTCAGCTCCCACCCTGACTTGCATGCCACCATCTTGGACTACAACTCCCAGTATACAGTGCTGAATGGCAGGGGAAAAACTGGGAAGTAGGGAGGTGAATATATAAATTGAGTTGGAATGTGGAAGAGGGGGAGACAGGCTGAGACCTGAGTGAGAGACACATGGAGAAGCTACACATGGGACTTTAGCACTTTGCAGAGATGATGGCAGTTCTTATCTTGACCTTGTGATAGATTATATGGTACATTCTGAATTTTGGCTTTCTCCTGTCCTATGTTTCTGAGAGCTGCCTAATCCATTTACTGTGATTTCCTGCCAGAAGATATCTTAGACAGTGGCAAATATTTAGGTCTCAGCCATCACGCTTTGTACTAGGCCTGTTTGGTCAAGCTTTTGCCCCTCAAGAGGTAGGTAATTTTCCGAGTTTCCTTGAAATCCTTTCTTCCCTTCTCTTCTCTCCATGCAACCAGCTAAATATATTTCACACTAAGAGGCTGCTTTTTTTCCCCTTTTGTGCATGTGAATCCTTGAACCCTTAGAATATGCACCCCTTAATGAACTGAGCTGCCCCTTAGTTGCTTACAGAAAACTACCTCATTTAAACCAACCGGTCGTTTCAAGACTTGAATTTAGACCTGAAGGAAGAAAAACACAGTTTCAGGAAAGTTCAATTAAGACATAAGCAATCCAATTTGGACCAAAGTGGTAGACATGTCTCAGCACAGGGAAAGATGCTTACCTGGCCAGGGCACCAATGCCCTCTTGCACAGTTCCTTCCAGTCTCCCTTCTGTTGCCTTCCATAATTCTTCCTGTGACCTTTGTACTATGTACCCATTTCTCAGTATTCCATCTCACTGATCAGTGGACTAACAGATGATGATCTTTATCTTGGTACAATTAATTGTCCTTCTGTAATCTTTCCTGCATTATATGAGTTTGCTCTGGCAACTGTAATAAATTGCCACAAACTTGGAAGTCTTAAAACAAGAGCCACTTATTCTTTCATAGTTCTGGAGATCATAAGTCTAAAACTACCAGTGGTAAGCCAAAATCCAACTGTTGGCATAACTGTATCCCTTCTGGATGCTCCAAGGAAAAATTTGCCCCTGGCCTATTCCAGCTTAGGTGACATTCCTAAGCTGTGGACATCCAGTGTCCACTTTGGTCTTTGCAAGATCTTCTCCTCTGTGCTTGTCATTTCTCTTTGCCTCTTACAAACATCCATGAGAAAATGTCAGATAAACTTCAAATCACAAAATAGTTAATTTTATCACACCTGTTACCATATAAGTTATTTTTCCAAATAAGCTGTCATTTGCAAGGTACTATGATTTTATATCTTTGAAGAGACAGTATTCATCCTACCATTTTTCAAGACCTAGAACTATAGAGCATTAGTTCGCAGAGTACCCATGGCTCAGTCTTCAGACCTCTGTCCTTTATCGACTAAGTGATGAAATTCAATTTCTAGGTTTTTAAGTCACTGAGCTACTGAGAGTTCCTACTGTCCCAGGATATATATTAACCTCATATCTCCATGCCAGGCTCTCCTCTAAATCCCCAACTTTGATCTACAATAGTAATTTGACCTCGCCATCTCAATGTCTAATGGAGTTCTCAACTCTAACAAATCCCTCAGTGAGCTCTTTATTCCACTTCTCTCCCAAGCCTGCTCTTTACCCAGAGTGCCCCATCTTACTAGAAGACTGTAATATCTGCCTAATCACTCAGGCAAAACAATGGGAGGTCATCCTCTTTCTCACAAATCCTATAGCCAATCCACCAGCAAGTGTTATCAGTTCTCCCTTTTTTTAAATTCTGAATCTTATACTTCTGACCACCCTGACCACCCTCTCTTAATCTAAGCTACCATCTCTTCTTGCCTGGGCTATTGTAGTAGTCTACTAATTGGTCTTCCTGTTTTTTTCTCACCTTATTTTATCTACGTAACCAAGTTGATGATTATAAACACAACCTCAAAATATATAGTACCTTCCTAATGTATTTAAAAATAAAATCCAGTAACCTCATCATGTCCCATCATACCTGTCCAAATCCATTCCTTATTATTTCTGTCCTAGATCCTTGTACACCAGGCACTTTGACACCCTATTGTTGTTCAAATTTGTTCTTGTCAGTACAGCCTCAGGGGGTAGCATTGAGCTCTCCAAGTCTCTGTTCAGTTGCTGCTTCCTCAGAAGGACCACTCCTGACATTCTGCATAGTAGCACTTTTATACCTCTCTAACCCTAGACCATAATTTATCTTAAGACAGTTGCCACCATCTAAATACTATGCATTTATTTATCTTACTAATTTCTATCTCTCCCAGTAAAATACTAGCCTTCTGAAAGAATGAGATATGCTATTTCTGGCACCAAACCTCTAGTGCCTGACACCGAATAGGACTGTGTTAGATATTTCTTGAATGAATGAATGATTTGCAGATTTCAGGGCATAAAAGGAACGTAAAAGGAAAGCTCTTGAAAGAAACCTCTTCTACTTCCTTTGACCACAAGCTCAGATCAGGGCAGTTGTGCTTCTTCCCAGCTTGAATACACCATCAGCTCCAGCTAAATCCAACCCTGCTGACAGAGTCACAGAGGCCAGGAAACCCCGCCACACCCCATCTCAGCTCTCCAACAGCTTCTCAGGGGAAGTGGGCAAGAAGGCAGAAAAGCTACCTGGGACAGTAGGGCTGATAATGGACTCTCCTTGCACTGTAGCAACTACTGCGACATGAAAAAACTATATGCCACATTTTGTTTTTTCTTAAATGAGTTACCCATTGTGGTTTGCTATTAAGTTCTTAGCTGGAAAAGCTGCATTTATACCCCACTTGAGGCAGCATTTGAAAAAGAGTGCATCCGGGGCGTGAATAACGCCCACGTTCCTATCAGGGGCCTACATGGGGCACAGACCCAAACACAATGCTTCCCTCCCACTGTTCCCACCACCACCATCCCCTCCAGGAAAACTGGTACTTGTTCAGTGACTAGAAGAAACCTACATAGAGCAGGAGAACATATTAATGAAGAAGTAACATTTCAGAGGCAAGTCTTAATTCAAATTTCCAACTTGGTCTTGGCAAAATCACTTACTGAGCCTCAGTTACTTTATCTATAAAATCAAATTACTGTCAATCTCTTAAGGCTATTCAGAGGATGGAAGGGTCGAGCCCAGAACAGGATCTCCACAGCCAGTAGTTAGCACACAAACCCTTAGCCCTACTGTACACAGGAACGCAGGCTAAAGAAGACAGCAGCAGTGACCAGTCCAGCCACAACCATTGGCATAAGCAGCCTTGGGGCCTGACCAGCCTGTCTGCCCTGTGGGCACCACAGAGTCACAGAATGAAAAGGTCACAAAAAAAAATCCTGAAAATATTAAAACCAAAAATCTTTTATTTCACAAAGAAGAAAATGTGCTTAGAAAGATGACCAGAATCACACAGGAAGTGAACAGCAAAGCCACAGCTGAGGCCCAAATCTCAGCCCTGAGCTGCCCGCTCATACCCAAGCTTCTTGGTGTCTCAACAGCCTGAGTGACATGAAGAACCTACCTGCTTCCATCCTTGCCTTCAGGACCCAGGCCTCACAGCACTCCTGGCAACTCATCAGAATTAACCATAGCATTGCTGTGCCAGGGGACAAAGACTCTGTCCCCACACCATCTCATTCTAATTTTCCTTCCTCTATCCATGACAGTTTGTGACCCCCACACCCCCTGTCCCCAACTCCATTCAGGTGCCCACGGGCCAGCTGTAGAACATTTCCTGAAGGTGAGACACAGGGAACTATAAGATCAATCTGAAGGTTCTTGCACCTGTGTGGGAGCTAAGCACTTAAGGTATATGTTTTCCAGGCAAAGGGCCTCCTTTCCTAGCCTTGACAGCCCTTACTTTAGCTCACTGGTGATGCTATATTGTCAGTTTTCCTAAGTTAAAAACAATGGCCAAACACCCAGATCTCTTAGGGCAGAGGCACCTACCTAGAAGTGCCTGTCAACCCCCTTCACATCCTTGTTCCTCCCCCTTCAAGCATTTACCATTCTGCTTGATGAGCTCTTCCTATAATCTGACTAGTATTAAATTTATGATCAGAAACTGCCCATTCTTTGAGGTCAAAAACAGTCAAACATCAGCAATTGCATGATTCGATCTTATAACAGCAAAGATGATTATAATGAAACTAGCAATAGTACCCAACATTGATTCAACACTACTATATGCCAGGTACTGTCCTTTTTTGTCCACATGGAAAATGCCATGTAGTGTGATAACCCTATGAACCAAGTTTCCTTGTCACCCCCATATGTTAAATGAAGAAACTGAGATGCCTCCAGAAGTGGAGTAAACATCCAACAGTAACACAAGTAGGAATGGCACTCGGAGTCAAAGTCTGACCTTACATATTCAACAAATACTCACTCTGCAGCCTAAGAAAACTGAATTTTGTTTGTTCGTTGGTTTGGACCCACACAAGCCATGAAATTTCAAGCAAACATTTTGCAGCTTCCCTTCCACTGGCTGAACAATTTCACTTATCTGCACCCATGAAGTATCCCCAGGTAGGTGTCAGGTAAGTCTTCTGAATGCAGGACTCTGTTCTTGTCAATGCACCCTTCAGTTCTCAAGGACTAGAACCCTGTCCTTTTGACACTAAGCAACGGCTAGATGCTCACCTCCCAAGAAAATGCCTGCATCTGCCTTTTATCTGCTTGAGTCCTTGAGTATGGCTTGCTCCTATCATCTCCATCACTGTGTTCTGTCTGTCCAAGAAAAGCCACCTTTCATTCACACTGGACCCTCTCTAATGAAAATGCTCTGCTGAGATGTTCCCCATTAATACATGCTGTCCAGTTACTTACATGCCTGGTGCTGCTTACCAGATAGTTCTCGTTCATTGCATCCTCAGCTAAGTCTTTGGTGCCCTCAGCCCCTTCCCTATTCTTAGGAGGCTCTTAATGCCACACCTATGCCTGATCTCCTCTGTCCCTTTTAGCTCACTGTCCTAAGCAGATCATACCTCACTCTGCTCATGCATATGAAGGGATGGGAAAAATTCTGGCGATATAGAGAGCATGAAAGCTGGTCCCTGGATATCAAGGGCTTGCAGTCTTTTCAGCAGGTGTACTAGAGAAATAGAAATGCAAGATGGTATGTACTGAGCAACGATGGAGTGGTACAAATATTTACAATGCAGTAAAGAAAAAGCATTAGAGAGAGAGAGTGAAGGATCATGATCAGGACACAGTCTAAACAGTTCTTGCTTAACATCTGCACTAAGCCAAAGGTCCAGTATTAGAAGACCTAAATGGATACAAATGAGCTCACTAAGAGGTCAGGGTGGGGATGGAGCAATGGGGAGGTACCCTTTACCTCTAGCCCACTCCAGGTAATGGCCACACATAAGTCTTGTCCCTGCACCTCACTACACATGATTCACAAATCAGAAATCAGGAGGATTTAAACTCTCTCCAGTAGCTCGCCTGGCTGGGCCACAGAAAATTACAGCCTTAAAAAAAAAAAAAAAACAAAAAAAAAACTGCTTTTTTTTTTTGGTTTGAAGCTACACAATCCATAAAATGTCAGCCAATATTTTTCAGCTTCCCTTCCCACCGGCTGAACAGCCTCACTTATCTGCAGCCATTAAGTCTATCCACAGGCAGGTATCAGGCATGACCAGAAAATCAATATGAGCCAGTGAAACAAGATATTTCCTCCCTCCCTTGCTCATATAAATGGGGAAAGCATCCAGTGGTGATTCCAGAGCAGCCAGCAGCCTACCCTGTTCTCTCTCCCAGCATGGCAAACACAAATTATCTTCTGCCAAGAATATACGACAAAGCTAATTTCAAAGATTTTAATAGCATGATAAAGCCAATCTTAAATATCCTTCACATTTTGGGAGCTATTACAGAATTGTTCTGGAAAAGAGTGGGAAGGAGAGCTCAGAGATTCATTCAGTGCAGGTGTAAGGAATGATCAGGTCCCCTATCTCCAGATGGATCTACCCAGCAACCATTTGTATTTACCTCTAAAAATTCTCAGAAACCTTTATTTCCAAAGCCTCTTCTAAAGTCTTGTATTTATAGGTATTGGGACTACTTCACTCATCCAGCTTTCCTTCCTCTAAGATGACTTACTGTTAATGATTGCCTTTTATCCTGCATCTCTGTAGTTCAATAAGACTTTGGGGCTTATTTTTGTGATGGAGCTTATTTTTGTGACTTAACTTTGTGACTAAAGATTCGGTCCACTCATCACCACTGGCAGAAATAGACAGTGGGTAAGACTGAGGAAGAAAGCAGTGGTTGGATTTCTATAACAAAATACCATAGACAGGGGTGGCTAAAAGCATTCAACTAAGGTTGGTAAATAGCAACCTGAACTCAGGAGTGATTTCTATTTGATAGAGAATGATCTAAAAAATTGGCTCAGTATGATTCATTCCCCAGCTGCTACTCGGGAATGGGTAAGCCAGGAAATACCATTTTGTGAGCTGCAAAATACTTAATGTTCATTTGCATTTATATGTATTTTATCAGAAAAAAAATAAGAAAAATAAGTTCATTTATAAAAAGGACCTCAGGCCTGAGAAAATAGCATTTTCACACTAGGCTGCTTGTACATCTTCAGGGAACTGTACCCAGGTTCCCGGAGTTGGAAAAAAGCTGCCTGCTACCCACCCAGGTCTTTTTTTTTCCCCCTCCTTATTCTCCTATTGAAAAAAAGAGCCAAATCTAGACCCAAGCTTTCTGTGAACACCTACAAAGGAAGTTGAAGATATACTTTTAGAGAGACAATCTGTATTCCTTCACCCACAGACTGTTCCCATAAGGGAATTGTCTCAAAACCCACAGATGGCCTGCTCACACTGCCCTGAGGTCTTTGAGGAGAGATGCAGTCAGTGTCAGGACAGGCTCCAGACATTAGGGAATAACATCTCTCCGGTTCAGTTAGCTCTCACACATTTTGACAGCACAAGGGAGTGATAAGCAGTGATGAGTGAATATCCCAAGGTGTAGGTAATGTTTTTGTTTTTAAGTTGAATTTGACTTTTGAATGTTGCTATTCCTTTGAGCAAGTCGAGCTGGTGGATGGGACTAAAGGGGGTTTTCTTTCTTTACGTAGGACTATATGTCTCAATATTGAGAGGTCTAATCAAAAGTCTTTTTGTTATTTCTCTGAGAACATCTTGGGTTTGCAATCCAATTTTTATCTTGGTAGCCTGCCTGCTCTGTCAAAAATTCTGAGGTAGACAGGGAAAGGAGGTGCCTGCCAAAATATCATCACCAAAACATGCTGAAATACCTGGCAGCTTCTGCTTTTGTGCGTTTGGAAGCCCTGAGATGCCAGATAAGTAGTCTCGGTACACTGCAGGAGAGACCACATGGAATGGTCTGAGAAAGGCCATGAGACTACATGGAGAATGAGAGGCTCAGCCCTTCCAGCATCCCCACTGAGTATCTTCTCCACAAGGACAAAGCAGATATATGCACAAAGCCCTGCTGGGTGTTGCAGCTTTTTGTCTTCTGAAGGGGACTGCATGAGAGGTCACAGATAAGACAGATGAATCCCACTCTACCCCCAGAATCATGAAAAAGGAAAAAATGGTTCTGTCTAACACTGTTAAATGGCAAATGGTCTGGTAGGTAGGTAGCAATGTTATCTAAAATAATTGTTAAAATAAAAAAATGAACCTGAAAGACATTAGACTTACTAACGATAACCCTGAAAGATCAAAGACAGTGACACTATAGTTTAGAAAACCACTGGGGGGAAGGCCAGAATGAATTATTTCAATTGCAGTTAAGTTCTCAAAAAATCATGCAGGAGCTCAAGAAGTTTGTATCTTATGCAATCCTCAGGAAGTTACTATCAAATATGACTCAGTAAAATGAAGGACTAAATCAGAAATTCTCAACTGAGCGGAGGTGGGGCAATTTGTCCCTCCAGGGATATTTGCCAGTGTCTGGAGCTATTTTGGTTATCGCAAGTCAAAAGGGAGGATGCTGCTGGTAGAGACCAGAGATGTCACTAAATATTCTATCATGAATAGGACAGCCCTCTGCACCAAAGAATCTTCTGTTCCAAAATGCCAATAGAGCAGCAACTGAGAACCCCTGGGTTAAACCTTGAAAGAAGACATCATGCCAGAACCACAGCTGTATTCCAGACTGAGAGAGCAGTCAGTCTGAATAGGAAAGAGATCACAGGGGATTCTGGAGGCAACAGGATGGAACTGGAATAATGCCTGATTACAAGGCAAGATGGAAACAGTGTGGGCAGGAGAATTTAAGTAGTGGGAAGATTTAATGGCAGAAGCAGAATCAAAACAGGAAGTCAGGACCCAAATTTTAATATCACTACTATCCTAGGCTGTTTAGTAATCTAAACAAGTTAAAACATCTGATATTCAGATGATAAGTACATATATGGTCAGGTAGACAATAATTTCTACAAGTTTTCCAGGAGTTACTAAATGTCTGGAATTTCACTCCTGGAACTAGAAAGGGAGGAGAAAGAAAGAAAATCAGAGTGTGAAACTAAGCCCTCATTTCCTGTAACAGGAGATTTGTGTACATATGTATGAATTAGAGATATACCAGTATGAGTCTGTTGTCTTGAAATACAGAGAAATATACCGGCAGGAACACTTAAAAGAGATGTAAAGTAGTTGGAATGGTATTTAAGAATGGGGAAGGATAAAACAGGAGAGCTCATGATGAAATCCTAAAAGATGCTAATGTATTAATGTAAAGTAGATCATCTGAATAGTCCTACTTTTCAAAGAAACTGAATTCATAACTTGAAGGTCCCCAAAAAAGAACTAATCAGCTTCACATAATTTCACTGGGGAATTCCACCAAATTTTTTTTTAATTTAGCATCATTTCTACAGTCTCTAATGAAACTAAAACAGTGGAAAGCACTTCCCACTAGCAAATATAGTAAAAGCAAATATAGTAAAGAAGATTAAATAAAACCATAAAATAAACATGGGTGCAAAAATATTTTTTAAAAATTCTAGCATAGCAAGAAAAACCAGTTATATAAAAAAAGAATTAAATATACCACAACCAAGTAGAGTAGGACTGGAATAAATGAGCTAGGCAAACTCAATATTTGAAAATCAATACATTGCTAAGGAAAAGATATTTCACAAAATTAATTATCTATTTATGATAGAAAATTTAATCTTTCTCAATTTCTTAAAGAGCATGTATGAAAGTCACAGCTAACATCAGAACTGATAGTAAAAGACTGAATGTTTTCCTCCTAAAGTTAGAAACAAAAGAGGGAAGTTTATTCTCATTTCTCCTATTCTAGACAATAGTAAAAGCTCCAGTCAGAGCAACTGGCCAAAAAAGGAAACAATAGGTATATTGATTGGAAAATAAAATATGAAACTGCCCAAATTTGCAGATGACATGATCATCTATGTAAAAAATTCCAAGGAATCAGCTAATTACTGACTTCAGCATATTCAGAGTAGACAAAATTTACCATAAAAACCAAGTGCATGCCTATATTCTAGCAATGAATACCAAAATACAATTTATAATTAATTGTAAAATTAATTTATAATTACATTCCAAAGGTAGAATAACTAGGTTAAATTGAACAAAATACATACTGATCTATATGCTGAGAAATACAAAATTCTAATTAAAGAAATCAAAGAACATCTACATAAATGGAGAAACAAACCATGCTGAAAGACTGAATGTGTATCTGTATCATTCAGTGTAATACAGGTGCTAATTGTTCCCAATTTTATTTATAGGTTTAATGCAATCCAATCAAAATCCCAGCAAAAAATAAAAGTTTAAATATAAACAAGCTAGGCTATTATAAAATTCATATGAAAAGGCAAAAAAAAACAGAATTGTTTTAAGTAATTTTGAAAATAAAAAATAAAGTAGGGACAATTACATACCTGATGCTGACATTTATTCAGACAACATAGTCAAGGCAGTGTGGCATTTATTGGTGGAGAAAAAGACATCTGACTCAGTCAAACAGAATAAACCCAGAAACAGACCACAACAAACATACCTAGTAGATTTTTGACAAAATAAGAAAGTGAAAATAAAAGTCACAGACTAAGAGAAAGTACTTGTAAACTATATATCTGACAAGGGCATGTTAAGTCAGCTATAAAAAGAACTCTCAAAAAAACAACATTTAAAAACAAACTAAATAGAAGTCTAAAACATGCTAAAGACATGAGTAGACATTTTGCCCAAAGGACATACAATTGGCAAATAAGCATATGAGAAGACATCAGAAATAACAGCCATTAGCAAATGAGATATCCCTACATATAGTTTTTTAAAACAGTGACAATACCAAAGTAGGCAAGGAGGCAGAGAAACTGGATCACTCACAGATTATTCACGGGAGTGAAAAATGTTACAGCCACTCCAGAAAGCTGGTAGTTTTTTTTATAACATCATCCTATAATGCAACTATATGGCCCAGCAATTTCACTCTTCACCATTTATACCAGAGAAATGAACACTTAAATTCACACAGAAACCCATTTATACTTAATAGCAGCTCTATTGGTAACAGAAAACTACTGATAAAAAACAAAAAAATCTTCAAGTGAATGATCAAACAAATTGGTATATATACCTATAACTGACTACTTATCAATAAAAAGAAATGAACTATTGACACATGCAATAACATGGGTGAACCTCAAGGGGATTATCCTTGCTGAAAAAAAGCAATCTCAAAAGTTGCATTCTGTATGATGATGCCATTAATAGAACACTCTAGAGATGACAAAAAATAGAAATGGAGACTAGATTAACTGTTGCTAGGATTATTATTATTCATGCTGAAAAAAGGCAATCTCAAAAGGTTGCATATTCTATGATGATACCATTAATAGAACTTTCTAGAAATGACAAAAAATAGACATGGGGACTAGATTTACTGCTGCTAGGAGAGGGGGATTGGAGTGGGATGGGGTAGGTGGCATGAGAGTGCTGATGGAATTGTTCTAAATCTTAACTGTAAGGATGGTTATAGACTGGATAGAGTTGCAAAGAACTACATGTAAATGCAAATTTAAAAGTGGTGAGCACTGAATAAGATCTGTAGTCCATTAACACAACACACCCATCTCAACTTTCTGGTTTTGATACTGTACCACAGATATATAAGATGACACTACTGCAATCAGACTGAAGGGTACACGGGACCATCTGTACTAATTCTGCAGTTTCTTGTGAGATTATAACTGTTTCAACATAAAAAGTTTTCAAAAAACAACAGGGAAACTAAAAAACAATTAATATAGATTTTTTTAAATGATCTGTCTCCTCAAAATTTTGAAGCAATCTTAGTCTGCTAAAACATACTAAAATAGCTGTCAGAGAACTTTCCCCTGTGCTGAAGACAGACATAGCCAAAGGGAACAGCAGTAAATAAGCCAAACTTCTGGAAACTACAGGTGAAAATGAGAATATCTGGAGCAAAGAAATGGGCTACAGAGTTTCAGCGGCAGAAGGCTGGAACAAGACTGGGAGTGGAGAGTTGTGGGAGGGAAATCTCCATAAGAATGGATGGAGTGACAGGAGGACCTGATTTCCAGAGGACAACAGAATCCATACCTGGGGAGCAGCAGGCATGGATGCAGGCTGAGGACTGACTGAGAATAAATCAGCTTCTTGCTGACAAGTGCAGTCCCAACCTGGCTTGGAGAACAGGGAATGCTGTACATGCCCTCAGTTCTTCCCTCTACCAAAGCTCAAAGCATATTAATAACTGTCATCACCACAGCCTATTTGCAAAGAACCTTTTCATTTTCTCAAAAATGTTTCATATCTCTGACTTTATTTGAGCCTCACCGCTCACGTGTAAGGTAGTCAGGAAAGAGAAGTAAAAAATACAGAAGTTGCACTGACTTGCCTGGATATGGTGCTACATTTCAGGTCTCTGGGCCATGACAACCAACTCTGAAATAGAAATTGTGTTCACTCTTTTCCCACTGAACTCTGATAACTCCCAGTCTGCAAACTCATTTGAAATCTCATGTAAGGAAAGTGAAAAACTCAGAGATAAACTACCAGCAAAACCCAGCCTCACAGAAAGGCCTGTGCTTTTCCCAGAGTCATGATGATATAGGAAAAGCAACAGTTCATTTGTTTGTGAGTTTTCTTTTTCTTAAGAAAGGAAATGGAAATATGCAAATTCATGTTGGCTGTTTTATGTTTTCAGGTAATTCCTGAGTCTTAGTCATACATGGGCCCTGGATTAATCAGAATTTATTTTTATCTCCCAACCTTCCATTTGAAGCTTAGAGTGCTGTTTTTTGCCTGCTGGGCGAGGTTGCCATAGAAACTCTTCCAGGGGAAGCAGCGTCTTTCTTTATATGTTGTGACTGCTAGCAGGGACTAAAGCAGACCAGCCACTCCCAAACAAGAATAAGAGCACTCTGAGACACAAGGCGCCCTACCTCCTCTACTCCAAGATTTGTTTGCTCTGAAATCAGTGTGCCCCTAAACAGGTCTCCTTTCTTCCCTCCTTCTTGCCCTCCTTCTCTTTATCCCTCCCTCCCCTCCCTTGGTTTGTTTCATTCTCTCTCCCTCTCCCAACCCCTCCACACCCCCACTCCCTCACCTCCACACCCCACCCCCTAAACCACCAAATCCCACCCATTGCCCCTCACCCCAAATCATGAATAGGTTGATTAACGTCAAGGGTAGAAACTTTTATAAATAATATCTTGAGTTCCTTCTCTACAAAACCTTAATATAAAATTTTAAATCCTACTAATGTTTTGTATAAATGGTATATCACATTCAAAAAGGGGTGAAAAAAGTCACATCACTCAATTTTTTTAACATATCACCTTTTTGCTGTATTAGGAACATGTTTACATTCCTAATATAGAATCTCACTACATGTTTCTTTTCTTCCTGCTTTCTTCCCTATGACCTTGGTCCAAGGTACTTCTTCCTTTCTCCTCTTTCTTCTCTCCCTCCTTTCCCTCTCCCTCTTTTTCCTCCTCTCCTCTTCCCTCTCCCTCCTGCTTTATAAAATAAAATGTAAATGTTAAAATTATGTAATAATGTGCTGATAGTTTGATAGAATATTAATGTATCAAAATGCTAATCTATCTCAGGTCACCTTTACTAACAGGTATAAGAGGGAAAAAGCATTTGCCAGATCAATAGCTATGCACTATGTCTGGTCCTTGATGATATATTGATTTCTCCAGTAAAGAAACCACATCTAAAACAGCAGCTGCAACTGAAGTCATCACCTGATTAAGCTTCCCAGAATCCGCCATCATTCCTCAAGATCCTGTACAGGTAAAAGTCAACAACCACAGCAAAATGCTAGAGCCGCGTCCAGTCACTCCACCTAAAATCTTGAGTTTGGAACCTCTGGTCAGTATGGTCGTTGCAATACATTTGATTGATCCAAGCTTCCTCATCCACAGTTCTCAGATTTTTTTTAATAAAAACGTTTACAACTTTTGCATATGTATGGTATCCTCTTGTGGGTTGCTCCTCGACTTGACCTCTAGGGCCACCCATGATTTGGATGTGGAACTCAAAACAGATGGATCTAGAAGCAATGAAGAGGTTATTCCTTGATCACTATTCCCACACGAGTTACCTCTGAGAGGTCAGAGAGCGGTGAAAAGTTAGCTTCACAAATAATTGGGCAGAATTTTGGCATTTAAGATATCCATATGTCCCTTATCCTAATTTTCAGGTTCTTTGGTGTTCCCCAGTAGGGACCTAAATTTATCATAAGCAACCTGTGAGGCTATCATTTGAATTTTTACTATAATTCAGTTTTTGAAGAATTAACTTTGTATTTGCCTTTTAGAAATCTTAATCTTGAGGTTATAAGAGACAGATGCTTGTTTCAGGGAAGCTTCAGAAATTCTCTGGCTCCTTAATGGACTTTAGTTGGGAATTTAAATCCCAATCTCACTATTTTTCTTCTCCAAATCCTCCATTGAATTGAGAAGAAATAAATCAACACTATAATCTTTTATTTACACTTAACTCGCTCATAGCAACATCTCCTTGATCACCCAAAGTTGTCTTTCTATAAACACTTCGCTCTAGGTAACTACAGGTGACAACTAAATAATTGTTCTGTCATTTTATGTCCTTGATCTCTGGTCCTATTTACCAAGGGCAGCATGGCCAATGCCAAAGATGGACATTTAATTTAGCCAGATCAGAGTAGAGGTTCAGGTTCTCATCCTTCAAGCTCTGCTTCCCTAGAACCACTTTTAATCCAGAGAAAGAGAACCACTATTAATACTAAATACAGAAGATATTCACTTTAAGAATTAGATGTTGGACATTGAGCTCTATTAAAGGAATTAGACACAAGAATGCAAGGAGTTAAGGAAATGACATTTCTTAGAGGAGGAGATTCAGGAAAATGGAGTCACTAAATAGGCTGGAAGCACTGACACAGATGGAAAAGTTAGGGTCTGCAGAAAATTGTGAGAAGCAATCAGATCCAACTACTACAGTGAGAGCATAAAAGGGAGACTTAGGAGAGATGTACGGAAAGCTGCTGTCTTTGTGTTAACCACCCACTTGGCTGTGGATATGCAGCAAAGCCTGGGGTTACTGTTGATAGCCAGGACAGGCAATCTGAAAGACAAGCTGAATAATGAGCAAAGGACAGCAAGAACAGGTTGGGGACCCCCATGCACCTCTGTGTCTGACTGTGAGGTACTGAGAGCAGCAGCTATTTCTTCACTTTCACCTTCCAAAATCTCACAAAAGTTCTGTTCTGGTCAACTCTATGCTGGGGCCATACTTAGTACAGGTCTCTGGGAACTGGTTCCCAGTTTGACCAAATGAACACTGCAAGTGACATTAAGTATGAACCCAGTAAACACACAAAGAATCTGCTGAGGCAAGAACAAATATATGATGGCAATTACACCGTGGTCAATTTTGATATGTCAGACAGATACTGAGGGGCATTAAAATTAAGAGGACAGTTATTACTTTGCTCCTTTCCTACTTTGACAGACTATTAGGTAGAGTGTCTCCCCATTCTATATTTTAAATATTTATTCGTTGAAAAGCAAGGAAAATTACAACTGAGCTAATTCTCCAAAGAGTCTACTTTCAGTGATAAATTCACTAAACATTCCATTTTAACTCTTGTTTATAAAATTCTGATTCTTTACTGTAAAGAAGATTTAATATTAAGAAATTCTATTCACATAATTTATTAAATATTGTACCAAGACTTCCTTTCTAGAATGATTTCAGTAAATCTAGAAATAGGTGGATGAACTAAATTATTTTCATTGTGCCTTCTACAGCTCATTCTGTAATTTTACTTAAGGTATAAAACTTCTTTGATGTTATTTTCTAATAATCTGTTCACCAGAGTGATTTTAGGTGGTATCTAGAAAGACAGAGGACACTCATAACAATTTTCAAAGTTACAAGGCACTTTCATATATGTTTTCACATTTGAATCTCAAAATAATCCAATGGCATTCAATAATCCAGTGAAGGGTAGATGATATCACCATGTTTACAGTTGTGGAAACTTGGTCTTTAGGCCATTAAACAACTTGCTATTCCTAGAGCTCTTTAGGCTCATCATGCATGATACAACAGAAATTATGCTACTAACTATGAGTACTGGATCAGAGGCTTTTTTCCCCACGAGTGATGATGGATTGCTCCGTTTTATCCATCCCCTGATCAACACACATGCATTTGGAGGTAGTGCTGAGAAGAAAACATGTTTTGAAAAAGATCTGGTTCTGAAGAATGTCTGTAGCTATGTGCAAGTTACTTTTTCTCTGAGAGCTTCCATTCTTGCATTTCAAAATGTAGAATGATTTTTGCAAGGATGTACAGATTAAATTAATGTACATTGTTAGAGCATTTAGTACAATCCTGGACACACAGGAGGTCCTTATGAATTATATTCCCTCACACAGAGTTCTCTCTTCTGATCCAATTCCATTTTATTCCAATTCCACCGAGTTATCCAGTAGTAACTAGACTTGAATGGGGAGATCCTATACTTCCAAAGTACTAACAATGATATCAACTAATGGTGTGTCAATTAAAAATAAACTTGTTTGACATTATTGGTTTTTATTCTTTAAATGTATTTATATATAAATTTCACATCTTTGTAATCCCAGGGATTCACACCCCCCCCCACCCTCCCTGACCATTCTCTCCCTTTTCACCCTGCCCCAAGTTGTGTCCTTCAGTTTGGTGGTTAGCTTGTTTTGACTTGTCCTCATAGCTTTGTTTATTTTTTCCTATATCCCATTATTAGTGAAATCACTTGGTTTCTGTCTTTTTCTTTTTGATTTGTTTCTGCTAATATGATTTTTCTAAGTACATTCATGTTATCATAAAATCATTAAATTTGTCTTTTTTAATAGATGAGTAATATTTCATTGTGTATATATACCACATCTTTTTCATCCAGTCATCTGTCTGGGGGCATTTAGGTTGCTTCCAAGTCCTTGCAATTATAAATAGTGCTGCGGTAAACATCCGAGCACAGGTGTCCCTTTGTATCCACATTGAGGTTTCTTTTGGGTAGTTTCCCAAGAGAGCAATTGCTGGGGCAAATGGTAGTTCCATCATTAATTTGAGGGTCCTCCACACAGTTTTCCATAGTGGTTGGACCGGGTCACATTCCCACCAGTAGTGTAAGAGTGCTCCTTTCTCTCCATGTCCACGCCAGCACTTGTTGTTGCCTGTTCTTTGGATGTGGGCTATTCTTAGTGGTGTGAGGTGGTATCTCATTCTGGTTTTGATATGCATTTCCCTTATTGCTAGTGACATTGAGCAATTTTTCATGTGCCTGTTGGCCATTTGTATTTCCTCTTTGGAGAAGTGTCTTTTTAATTCTTCTCCCCGTTTTTTTTATTGGGCTTCTTGTTTAGCTTTTGTTTAGTTGTGTGAGTTCTTTGTGAATCTTCATTACTAAACCCTTATCACTCTTGTGGAGTGCAAAAATTTTTTCCCATTTGACTGACTCCACCCTTGGATCTCAATTCCCTGGGAAGCTCAGGAGAGTGTATCTCTCAAACAAGTCCGTGGCAGCCAGGAAGCTAGTTCCACAGCCAGATGGCTATGTTCCTCAAGTACTAAGTCTCTGCATTCTCTGCTTGCCGTGTGCAGGTGTAGCACAGCCTTGTGCTGGAAAATCAATGCCTGGATGAGAAAGTCATAGACAAATGCAGAATACCTTCAGCTGGAGAGTGAATGCGAAGGAGAAGGGGTGGGAAATGAAGGCCCCCTACCTGGATGCCTCACTGTAATTACAAGGGGGGACCTGAAGGATTTAAACAGTAGTTTTATAAGACATAGATTAGATTTTTAGTTTTCTTTATCCAGATACTGGAGACACTGGAGAACAAAGAAAACTCTTTGCATCCCTTTAGTACTGGCTGCTGCAGTGACATGGTGATATTTACATACTAGATACTGAACATAGGTTTGATTGGAAATAAAAGCATTGACAGGTTTGTTGATGCACCACAGTCAAATGAACACTACTTACAAGGATGTTTGGCATCATGTAGGGTGAATGAGTTGTCAGGGTTTTTGCCCTTCCCCCATTAGCCTCTATGGCCAGCTCTGTGGTATTGCTTGTCCTATGATTGTACATACTTGGCCAGTGGGTGTGTGCATATGTGACGAGGCACATGTGGCTGGGCCTGGGAGGAAAGGCTAAAAGGGCAGCATCATCCCAGCTCAGAGGGCAAGGGGAGAGCATGGGGGAGGAGGGAGGTGAGCACAGCAAAGAGAGAATGTAAAGAAAATGCCAGAGAAAGAAGTCAAAGAAAGAGCCTGAAGATTTCCCCCCACCCCATCCCCACTCAGCCCTGTCCCTGCCCTGCCAGGTGCATCTGTAGCGCCAATAAAAAAGTTGCACTACAACGGAACTCACAATAGGATGTCTGCATTACACATAATCTTTCAGGAATCTTGTAAAGTGGCCAAATGGCATGTGAGCCACCTGCGTATGTAGGGACTTCACTGTAATCTGGACTATTTATAGGAAATATTTTAAAACTCCACAGTCAGATGAGGGATCCAGCCACTTTGAACCCAGCATGGGGCAGAGTAGTACAGTGGTTATAGCATCGGCTTCCAAGCTTCACCTGGATTAGCCAGAGTCTAGACTCTAATTCGTATCACCTGTAAGAGCTTGAGCAAATTACTCAACCTCATTAACTCTCAGTTTCTCCATCTGTAAAATATATGTAACAGTGACATTCATACAAGGATTTAGTACAAAAACTGGCTACACTCTCCAGTCAGTATGTAATCAGCATTGTTATTATCATTGTTAATACTTTTACTTTCCCTAGGGTTATTTTGATTGATTTTCTGGAAGACAGGTAAGAATTTACTCTCAAGCTGTAAGGCCTGTGGGAAAATAGAGTTTTCTCAGTGTTTTTCACCATGACCTTCCAGCACAGATGGCCTAGTAGATAACATGTAGCCTTGAGATGCATTCTGCCCCCTTTTGCAAAGCAGTAAATAATAATGCAACCTTGATGCATAGCTGAGATGTGGGGAAACATACTTCTATAAATGAGGCTTAAACTTGACCCTATCCTGGCTTTGTCTATAAATCATATAAAAGCTAATAGGGCCCCAGAATCAGGGGGGCTCTCCGGCCCTCTCAGGGTCTCTCAACGGCCACTCACCCACACTGCACCTCTCTTGTGGCCAGAACCCAGGGAGCTGCTGATGCTAGAGGCTGTTGCTCTTGCTACCTGTGTTTCCTGCTGTCTCATAATAAAGACTTGTTCCTGACCCCACATACAGGCTTTGTAACCTGGTTTCTTTCCACTGTCATCAAGAACCAGGGAGGCTTATAGCTGAGGCCCTACCCAACTACAAGTGAGACACTCAGCAAAGAGGTCTTTCTTGTCTGTTTGCACTTGATTTTTTAGGCCTACACTTGAGAGGAAACAAAATCCTCATTTCTAAAGGGCAATTCTACCTAGAAAGAGCCTTTCCCCCTGGAATTGAGGGACATATTTTTAAAAACAATTGTTAATTGTTTCCCTGTAATTAGCAATAGTAGGTGGTTTTTAAGTTAGTTGGCTGAGGAAGATGCTTGTTTTGTTTTATTCTATATTTTTCTCTTATTTTTTATTTTTGAGGGACAGACTTGGAGAGTACACAGAAGCAGCTGGGACACCACAGCACGGCACCAAACCCTCCCCCGGCCTCCTGTTACCAGTTGTACTGCTCTATCTGACCCTCTCCCTAAGAACTCAGAGGCAAGTACACAGGGCCCTTAGAAAGTATCTTTATAGGTTACAAAGGTCTGATTCGCTGGGACTGGACTGGGGCGGTATCTTAACATTTATTTTTTTTTCAATTGCATTCTATATCTGATTTCAAAGAGATGTGATCTTTTTGTTGCAATACCACAAAATATATAAAAGCAGAAAAATGATGATCTAGGAATGATTGGATTGACCCAGAACATGTTTAGCTAATTCTTTTTCTTTTAATAATCTAGAGTCAAATGCTTTTATATTGCACCTGACCTAAGACACTATTGCAATTTGCCCTTCCTTTCTTCTTGCTCTGGTTTATGTGAAAACAAAAGTTTCCAAGTCAATATTCTCTGCCTCCTGTCCACTTCTGTCCCTCTGCTTCCTGAATACATTGAAGAGTTGTCTCCCTCTGTTGGCTGATAGGAGTAGCAATGCCAAATCAAGGTCAAAATGACACTTCTGGTGGCAGAACAAAAACAGAGTGGAACAAAGACCAGCAGCCATTTGGTGCCTGTGTGAGGTGAGGGGGTAGCCAGGCCATTTCCTAAGAAATAGTCACACTGGAAGATCTGGAGGAAGCTGTAGTCCTCCCACTATAAAGTCACAAACTTGACCTACAAAGGCAGCTCCCTTCTACAACTCCAAGGGAGCCTTCCAGCTCCAGTTTTGTTAGTTGGGAATACACATTCATCCAAAGTGAGACCAGGAAATCGCTTTTTGAGGAGACTCTAAATAAAGCTCTGAAACTCAGCAGCTGTTCCAAGTGCTCATCTTACCCCCACTGGATTAGAATTAATTTTGTGTTGCTGGGACAGGAACTTCTAGGAAAGCTGCGGATGTGGGACATGCCCTTGCTCATTCCACCAGGATGTCATGTCAGCTGAATCTGGGAGTTGAGATGTGAAAGCTGGAGCTTCTCAATTCTACGTCATGAAGCAAAAAGAATAGATTACATCATCTACAACAGAGTTCTAGCTGCTGTTCTGTCCTGCCTGCAAGCAAGGAGGAGGGAGAAAGGGAGGGAGAAAGAAAGAGACAGAGAGAGAAAACAAAAAAGGAAAAGGTAAATGCCTAAAACTATTCCAGAAAAGTTTATTGATAGTTTTCATCAATTCCATCGCCTTTAAAGCACTCAGGAAGTTCTTCCTTAGCTCAAACCCAAGTTTCTGATATCTCATGGAGATAAGCCTCTTGGTATAAGAGAAGGTGATAGAGGCTAAAGAGGCAAGCACTCTGATACTAGAGTCAGGGAAACCTGAATTTGAATACCAGATTCTCCAATTACTAACCATGTGATTTTTGTAGACATTTCCTTGTCACGCGGAGCTTCCTCATAAGTAAAATCATAAGTACATCATAAGTACATCATATAAGTACATCGTAACACAAGCCTATGAGAATTTTTGTGAGTATTAAATGATATAAATGAGATAAATTCCCCACAGTTAAAAGCCCAATAAATATCAGTTATAAATATTAACAGCAAACATTTATATGGCATTTGCAATGTACCCAACTCTGTCATATAATTTTTAACCTAAGTATGAATTAGAGAATTTCATTCTCTCTCTTTTAAGGTTTCTTTTGTTACCTATAAGACTTGCAGGGGGATTGGGGGGGAGGGGTAAGCCACTTTCTGATTACTCAAAGCAGAGTTAAAAAGGAAAAAAAAAAACTAAGGTCTTTTGCTACTTTATTAAAAACTCAAAATCTCCTCAACTTGATCTTGCTGGAGGTCTCTTTTCATTCTGATTTTGAAAAAGCAGATCATTTGTGACAAGATTTAAGGAGGAATCAGTATTCTTAACTCCTGGTTTCCACAGAAAAACAAAACTAAGAGTAGGTCTCTTCCCTCCAGCAGAAAAACAAGAGGCCTCTTCTCCCTCTGAGCTTTGACTCTACCCTCAAGACTTTCATGGTTCTGGGGGATGCTGGCAATGCTCAGTTGCTTATTTATTTGGGTTGTATTTGTGCACCATAAATGTCTTTTGTTGAGGGACTACACCATTATTAGAATTCAACTTTGATTTTTGTGAATGACTTTTCTTCAATTTTGACTATTATAAATTTTTCACTTTGAGTAGCTGTCTTTTCTCATCTTCTCCCCCAGTCCTCCACAACACTAAATCTCCGATGATCTTTGCAAAGAAGGTTGTGGCATCCATTTACTTCCACTCTCCCTTCCTCTGGCCCCAAAGTAGCCTCATTGTTCTTGCTCCCTGTGGCCACATTGTTACCAGTGTTTTGTCCAGAAGCTCTTAATGGAATTCAAATAAGACACCATACTGCTCTTTTCACATCTCCCTCAAAGTTTTCTACCAAATAACCCTGTCCTCTCTCTACCTATTCTACTCAGTGACTTCATCTTAAAAATTGTTCTTTCTTCTCATCTCCACCATCATCTTCCAGAATGTGAAAAATTCAAGGCAATAATGCTTCTCGTATTCTGATTCATAGACCCTTTTTCTTTTTCTTTAATTCTAGGGACCTGAAAACATTCATCAGCTTTACGTCTAGTCCAGCTGAGCATTTAGTGAATTCAGAAAAGAATTGTTAATGTTTGGCTTTGCATAAGAAGCTGAAATTCCTCTCTCTATTTTGTTCCTTTGAAAGCTATAACTTTTATATTTTTTTATTCTGGCAGTAATATTTGCTTGTTGGAAAAATTCAAATTTTTAGACATATGTGCAAGTTGAAAAGTGACATATTCCTGATCTCCTTCATGCCAGTGCCTTCCATCTGCAAGGTACCTCCATCACATAGGAGGCTCTCGCACCCCAAGACAAGTAGACTTGCTTATCACTCAATGTGTCTCCACACTGAAGATGCCAGTCCCCAAAATATCCTTTCTGACAATCTTCCTGTCCTTCTTTCCCTCTCAATTGCTTGCAATCCCTGAAATTCTCACCATCAATCAATCTGTAGTTCTTTAATCTCTTGTTCTATTACATATGTTAGATTTGGTATACAAATAGACCATTTCACAAATATATTCACTGCCACTTCAGAATGCCTCAACACCTCAAAATCCCATTCCATCTTGCCTCTCTCCAGCCTTCAGGAATGGTGGCCATGTGTTATGGGGAAAAGTCTTGAAGCCATTTAGATTGACTCCACCAAAAATTCCCTATTAGTTGGTGACAACTATATCTGCTTTCATTCGCTTTTTATTAATTCATCATTATGCTCCCCAGTATAATTTCTGATCTTTCCTTTCTCCTCAAAGTCCCAGTTCTGTCCATTATCTCATTCACAGCAAATGACTGCATTGTCTGATTCCCAATATATAATCTCTCATATTTGAGAAGCTTCAAATTCCTTTATTTTCCTACTTCATTGTCTCTATGTATCCTTCCTTCTTCTCTTCCCCTAAATTTGAGGTGAACACTTCACCCAGTGCTGGTGGTCCAGGTCTCTCCTTCCTCCTTAATGCCATCAGTTACCACCCTCTTCTCCAGCTTCATTCCTTCCTGTCAGTTGACATCTACATTTTTGCCTATATGATCTTCAATAGAGAAAACTGTATTTATTCTAAGATCTCCTCTCCTCATTTTCCTATCCCTCTTTCATTATCAAATCTTTTGAAAATATGATCAAATGTATCACATTGTTTTTGCACCAACATTTAACGTCTTCCATGATGACACTCCCCAACCTTGAGGAATGGTGCCAAGTGTTATGGCTTAACTTTTTCCATGACGTACTGTTCCCTCCCTCCCCTCCACTGTAATTCCTCTTAAGGTCATTGGTAATTTCCTAATTACTGAGTCTCCCAGTCAATTCTTATCCCAATTAACTCTGCTGCTGCAGTAGGTATTGGCAAGAACATTCCCTCTCTTTACTCTCTAACACAGTGCTATTTTGATCTCCCATCACTTTGATCACTAGTTTCCCATCTGTTACCAGCTCCACTACTTTGTCTATGCTCCTAAATTTAGGTTCCTTACATCTCCTATCTCTTTATCTCTTTTGAAGTCTCACTTTCAAATATCATGCATTTCCATTATCTCAATTACCACTCTATGAGAATGACTCTCAAATCTTTATCACCAATCCCTTATCTCTTCTAAGAATCAGATTTAAATATCCAGGCAGTCTATCAGTACATAAAACATAAAATATATCAAGCAAGTCCAAGCTCTACCATTCACGATCCATCCTCAAATCACCACTCTTACTATCTTCTTTGTAACTTGTAATGGCATTGTTAGCACATGACTGAGAGGTACCCAGGGACCTTAAACTGTTAAGGAAGGCATGCTGTAAAAGAGGTCTGATTAGTCATGTACATAAAAACAAAATGTTTCTCAGTGTGAATGATACTAGTAGATTTGGTGTGCACAAAGAAAGAAAAAAAAAAGGATTTTAAACAGTAATTTCCCAGCAAAGCTCCAAAAATTACCCATCCCCTTGTGGACAAGTGTTCAAACAGGCTTCGCCAGGTGTGGGGCCACTGAGGTCCAAATGCTTGCCACCTGTATACAGCACCTTCTGGTGGGGAACCACAAGAAAGGCCTAAGCATGTCCCCAAGAGTTGGGACAGAAGGAATACCCACATTCAAAGTGTTCCATATAAATTCATGGAAACCTGGATGTACCTAGAAGAAATCATTCTAGCAGAAACGAGCCAGATGGAAAGGGACAGAAACCAAATGGTTTCACTAATATATGGTCAACCAAATGAAACTGCACAAGAGGAGAATGGGGACCAGCTGGAGCAGGTGGGAGGGGGAGGTGGTGGGTGACCCCAGGGATTGAAATGATGTGAAATATAGATAAATAAATTAAAAAAAAAAAAAACAAAGTGTTCCATATAATCTACCATGAAGTCAAGATAACAGCTGCCATTGTCTCTACCAAAGACCAGAAGCAGCCTTCCCACTTTCCACTCATGTACACCTCCCTTCCAAGTGTCTTGACAGTCTCTCCTCCATATCCCCTCCTCTCCTTCATTTCACTTCCATTTTTATGTCCACCTTGCCCCTTCCCACGTACCCCCACTCAGGAAGTCCAATTCATGGCATGCTAGGGCTTGAATTCCAAGGCAGCTATGTAAGTGTGGGCAAGGGAAATGGTGTCCAATTTATTGTGTTTCAATATCCAACCCCCTTTCACAGAGATGCATTCTGAAACAGCATGAAAGTTTTCCCCATTTACTGTGATTGCAGTCATCTTCATTCCCTTGCCTCATCTGATTATCTAACAAATGCAATTTATTGTATCTTCACATTTTCTCTAGCACCAGATACTTCCCACTCACATTGCCCTTCATCAGCCCCTCCTTCCTGATTATTGCTACTACAATCATTTCTCCTACTTTCCCCATTCCATGTCTCCTGCTAAATTAATTTTCCTAAACCCATTTCATACCACTTTATTCACATCTCTAAAAACTGCAATAACTTCCAATTATCTATCAAACTAAGTCTGGACTCCTTAATTGGCTTTAAAGACTATTAATTTACTATTCCAGTATTAGCCACCATTATATCTGTGTCCAGTGTCTAGATATGCTAAACCATTCACTCTCCCCATCTCAGACCTAAAACTTTCCTGCCTCTTTGTGCTTTTTTTTTGTTCATGTTATTTTCCTATCAAGAAAATTTCACTTTTTTATCACTTCCTGTTGAAATTATCTTTGATCAAGAAGGTTATAATTGTACCTTCTTCAGCTACCTTTCGCTCTGACATGTAACCTACCTTTCATCTGATCTTCTATATCTTATATTTAATCTGTTTTTTATCATAATGATTTGTGAATATACCACCTTCTCACCACTGATGCCTTATTCTCACTATCTTCTGTGTCTTTAAAACTATTTCCCAAGTATTTCAATAGTTTCTGTAGATTCTAAGATAAATAAAACTTTCCTAATTTCCCTGGGAAATTTGAAATCTCCATACTCAAAGGAAGGCTGAATGTTTTTCATCCCTGTTCCCTAAGCAGGTTTCTCATTCACTCTGGAGGTGAATATATTCCCCCCCTCAAGTGTGCTCCTTCTCAAATGGCAGAGAACATTGGAAATAGGGGTCATCTTTATCTTTACAGCAAGGAGAATGTGCTCTCAAGTCCCACACTGACCTACTGGAATGCATATCTCAGCGGAGAGACGTAGGCCAAAGATGGAGACAGACTCAAAGCATCTGGTTATTTGACAGTAGCTATGGTGGAAGCATGTGTTATGGGAGTTGTAGGCGCCATTGCTATCAGGAATGGAAACAGAAAAGATGAAGGAACTTGGCTGCTATTGAGGTTTTCTCCAAGTGACTTCATCAATCATGCAAAACACAAATCAGCACTCTGCCTTTCCCAAAGGCTAGGCTTAGGTACATATTTTTGCAAGTACTTACAGATCTGTAATAACTATGAGAAGCTATGTTATTGTTTCATTTAGCCTGAATATAAATGTCTTTCTCTCTCTACCTTCAAGATCACTTGTTTGGTCACTAGGGAAATCTGGTTCCATAGGGACAGAGAATAAGGGACATCAGAAGAATAAAACCAAAAAATTTATACAAATTGAGTGGCAAAGATAATTTCTTTTTAATTTATATTTAAAAAAAAAAAAAAGAAAAAAGGTAATGATAGTGCCTACTTTCTTCTCTGTGCCAGGTGATTTATAGGTTTGATTCATTTCATCCTTATAAATAACTCCAAGATTGGTAGTATTGGTATTCTCATTTTATGACTGAAGCAAAGAAGGCTCAGAGGAATTAAATAACTTTCCCAAGTTTACAGAGGTAGCAGGTAGGTTTTCAGAACAATCCTGCTTGACCCCCAAAGATATCATTCTTTTCTTTAACTCCATGTGGCCACTCGAAATAATCTTACTTGAAATTGCAGCATTATTTAGTGAAAAGTGATTCAAAGTAAAATCCAGGATCAAATCTGTATCTACAACATGAGCCTCCCAAAACACCTATTAACACACAATATACCATTCCTTCTATTTATAAAATTCTATTCCATCATATCAAGGGTGTACAAAAATATTACCTATTTCAAACCTTTCCCAGTATTCCCTTACCTTACCTGCCTACTCTCAAAGAAAGAATCTGTGACTCCATCTTCCAGTCTACCTGTAAGCAGTAGTCCTTGTCACACAATTTCAGTTACTGAAATTTTAAGTCAAAGACCAGAAAAACACCTGACAAAAAGTATGGAGTCAGTGTAAATTTCCTAAACTAATGAAGGAACAAAGTATAAAAGTACACAAGTCATTTAATCACTCTAATACCAATTTTTACCATGTTTAAAATAAATGACTAATCTCCCCTTTCTTACAGATATTTCATGAGAATGCTATGAAATTTTATGTCATAAAAATAAAAAAATGAAATCAGGTACATGTTCCTTAAAAATACAACAACATGTTGCTCATGTTCATCTGTGTGAGTCCTCTAAATGACAAAGAGAAAGAAAAGTACATTATTCTGGATTTTCTCATACTTATTCTCTTAGATCACATATTTTTCCAACATACTAGGAGTTTTGTAAGTGAAGGGGCTGTGCCTATTTTTTCTCACATATAAGCCCACACAGACACAGAACACCCTTCTCAGAATTTCACATTGTATTGTGAGTCATTCATGCTTACTAATTTACACACAAAAGTGTCTTTTTGATGGTGTCCATCTTATTAGGAGAAACTAAGTCCTGTGGCTCTGGACACAAAAAGTCTTGGGCTTGAGTCATAATTCTGCCATATACAAGTTGGGTGAACTTCTCTTAAATTTATTTCCTTAAAAAAAAAAAAAAGATTCACAGTGTCATGTTCTTTAACCTGTTGTGAGCATTAAATGAGTCAATCTATTTAAGGTATGTAGCATTGTTCTGGGGTCAAAAGATGCCCTCAAATATTATGATTAGGAGAAGGATAATGGTGGTGAAAATGATAAATGAAAAGCTGATTATTTCTTATTAAGTGCAGTCGACAGCTGAATATATCTCTGCAAGGTTTTTAAAAAAATATTCTACACAGGTGCCTCTTGGTTGTAAAGGACATTACAAAATCCAAAACACATTCGTACACATTATTTCATTAATGCTCCCAGCAACTCTGGAAGGCAGAGGATTAAAAGAAAGAGAAGTGTGTTAGGACTAGCTCAGATTGTATGTGGGCCTGGGACACAGGCCACCTATTTCCAACAAGGGTCTCAATTTGCAGTTTTTCTTCTCCTTCAATAGCATTTCTGATGAACACTGAGTCCATGAGAGCTCAACTGGTGCTCCTGCCCCCAACATCAGAACAATGGTATTTATGTCAACAGCAATGGTAACAATGACATTTCTCCAAGAAACTTCTGTCTAGACTGTCTAGACTATGAGCTGCAGCCACACATAGGCCAGAAATGCACAAAAATTATACCAGATTAACAATAATACTTCAAACACTGTCACTGTCTTTAGAGGAACTTAAAGTACCTTATATTTTCTTCACTCCTTTTTGAATGTTTGGATTAACACAGCTGCCTATTTACAGCATGCTCACTGCAGTGTAACTACGGGCTTCCGGGGAATGCATTAGGAACAGAGTAACATAGGGTATGTTAAGCATGGAGGTCGGGAAAGGTCTGGCTTCCCTAATCATCCAAATGGAATTCAGTTCAATTCAACAAACATATTTTGATCCCTTACCTGCCAGGTTCTCTGTTTGCAGATTCAGGAAGGAATTACACGGTCCGCTCATCAGGCCATAGTTTACTGTTCTAATCCCAAACTTCCCTGGACTGGCGACAGTCACCAACCACACATCTGGCAGGCACGACGAAGGAGCGATATGGGGGAAGCCCAGTATCTCTCAGTCCCACGTGTGCTCTTTGGCACGTTTCTTCCCTGTTCGTATCCCATAGGGTGTGCACTATTTTTCAAAATTCACTTAAAATAGTAAAAGCAGGTCACTCGATTACGCTGGGCTTCGACTTCCGCATTCTGACATCATATTCAGTATGTGCCGATCTGGGAGCTTCTCCTGGCTTTTATCTATGCATCAGCAGAGGGGCCACAGTGACCTCCAGACTCTCACAGCTCCTCTGATTCGACCCACTTCTACTTGAGACAGCCTAGTAGAAGAATTGAGAGCCAGTAGGATGAGTGGCTCCAAGTCCTGTTTGAACAGGTGGACTGCATCATGGACTGGCAAGTCCTGTCTAAACAATCTGGCCACCACACTGATCATAAGGCGCCACCTTAGACAAAAAGCCTAAGATCCTGAGTAATGGCTGTCTTCCCATTTCCTGACGAGAGAAGGCCGGGAACGCGCATGCGCAGTAGCTGTGCAACATTTCACGCATGCCCATAGACCAACCCAAACCAGTCCTCCCTACCTCCTGGACTTACCCTTTTAAATTGCTCCTTCCCTTTAAATATCTGCAGTGGATTTCCTTCCAGGAACCTGCACTGAACTGTCCTTATCTCCGGCTGATTGCCTCTAGTCTGAGTCTTTCTAAAAATAAAGCTTTGTCGTCATCAAAAACACCCAACTCGCTCTAATGAATTCTTTTCCTAGAGGGCAGTGGACCCTCTCTTTTGGTTGGGGACCTGCCACACCTTCAGTAGATAACTTTGCTTTCTGCTTTGCCAAGATCAACGTGTATACCTTGAGGGCTCCTTGTCTTTATTAACAGTTACCGCCATTACTGCTTTCTGATTCTTTAATAATCTTAGTAAAATGGGTTTCTTTCCTTAGAAAATCTATACTCTCCTTGCGTATCTCCGATATCATTCCTTTTTCCCTCTTTGGAGTATTCCTCTCTCAACATCTCTGAACACCTGTAGTCACCCATGCTCTTTCTCAAATCTCTGAGCATCAGTCATTGAAGTCCCCTCTGAGGGAATCTTTCCTGTCCATGCCACCACTGCTTCTTTCTGAAATTTGTCCCTTTTCTCTGGCTAGTCTTTGTTCTCTCTGTTGGTTATGGCTTCAGTGTCTCACTCCTTCCACAATATTCTCCCTCATGGGATTTATCCCAGACTTGCCTGGCACCATTCTAGGCACAAGGCTGCAGCTGTGAACAACTAAACAAACAGGGTTATTTTCATGGTGCTTCCATCTTGATGGAAAGAGGCAGAAAATAAGCCAGAACACAAACTAAATATAAGCTAAGTTTGGATAGTGAGAGAAGATACTTCCTTTTAAAAAATAGGATAATGAAATAGAGCTTCTGGTGGGAGTGGTAGATAGGAAATCAGTTAAGAAAGAGTTATGTGATCAAGGAGTGTCAAGCTAGGAAGCCATGTGAGGCAAGAACGAAAATATAATAAACCAGAGTGTGGAGCTTTCAGGGCAGAGCAGACATCTGGTAGGAAATAATGAGAAAAATGTATATCCAATTTATAACATAGGAAAGCCTATTAAGTTTGAGCCACATTTTAAGAAACCAATGATGAGTAAAATATTGTGGACAACACAAGAAATGGTAAGCACAAATAGAAAGAGATAGTCAGAGGTCAGAGTAGCTTGTTAGGCCCTAGAGAAGGGTCTAGGTTTCATTTAATGACAATGAGATACCATTGCCTTTTGGTAACAAAGATGCATGATCTTAGAGAATACAGAGTGCTCTAGCTACTGTGGAGACTACCATAGAATGGGTGATTTGATGGTTTTGATAGGGGTTAGGGAGGGGATAGAGATCACAAAACATTACGCAGGTTTGAGCAGTAAATCTGCACACACACGTTGTTTATGGACTGTCTGCTCTGAGCTAACTTTCCAGTTCAAGGACACATCAGGAGGGTGCAGAGCCAGTACCAGTCTTAGCACCCTGGGAATGTGAGGCCAGGTGCCAGGAGGGTGTTAAGGGGATCCAGACTGAACCTCACAGGCTGTTGATATCACTGAAGGTTGGCTTGTTGCTGAGCTGTCTTTGTTACTCACTACTAAAAACCAGCTGGAAATGAAATGTTAAGGCAGTTTCTTTAGGGTGTGAACCCCCATTTTCCAGGTTGCTGGCCATCTGATTAAAGTGCACCTTAAGAATTTAATTCCTGTCTCTACTTTATTGGCATCCAGTGGTGACAGGTGGCCAGAACACCAGTCTTTCAGTTACTGTTTTGCTCATTAAAGATGGTGATCAAATTGGAACTGGTAGTTAAAAAAAAAGAAAGAAAGAAAAACAGCAGGGAAGTTCAGGAACTAAAATCACAGGAAAGAGGAAGTAATAACTTAAACAATTCAAAAGAAACTTTAAAAAACTCAGAACAAAGTGAGGGAATTCGAGGTGCTTGTAGAAGTGACTGAGAGGCATTGCTAAAAGTCAGGGGAAATGACAGAGACTGAACAGACCAGATGCTCCTGTTTCCACTACAGGAGAGCCATGGAAGCAGCTCATACAAAGGCAAGCACATTGTTCCCAAAAGTTCACATAAAACATTCAAAGTGTCTCTTTAAAATGAAGCTGGTAAGCATTCAGAAAAGGACATTGTGATAATTAGGGATTTACATAGTTGTATTGGCCATGGTAGTAGTAGTGTAGGGAGGTTGATGAAATTATCAGACTGAAAATATTTCAACCCTACATATTTGGGTGGGAGTTTCAATAATATCATAGAGTCACAAAAATAATCAGAACCTTATCAACAATCTATTCCATTTTCTAATTTACAGATGTTTCTTCCACCCATCCCCCCCCCACAACATCCCTGTAATTGATTGGACAACAACTGCTTGAATATAAAAAAAGGCAATCCATTCCACTTTCAAATTGTTTATAATACATTCTTGAAAGCCTGTTCCCCTGTAAATGTAATATAATGATCCTAATTCTTTTCTCTGAATCAGTATAAATCTGATTCCTCTCATGTAGGCCCTTTGCTTTAATTTCTCAGAATGTGGTATGCTACATATATGGAAAACAAGAAAATATATTTAGGAATTTATGTATGATTGCTCATCCTTACTAAAGAAATGTGATTAATAGCTCATTATCAAGCTACAGTAAGTATATATGGCAAAGGACTAGCTCTATGTTGAGATAAATGGTTGTTAAGCCTAGAGACAAAAGAAGAGAGATAAGTTGAGTGACTGAATTTGAATGTAATAAAATATTTGTAGGGTATAATCATTGATTGCAACTAATACATTTTAGTGGCAAAAATGCTAAATTTCATATTTTTCCAAACTCTTTGTCTAAGGACTTCTAGAATGATCCTTACACAACAAATGATCCTATAATCGGTCTAGTGAAAAAATAACTAAGGATTTTAATTGACTATAACTTCATTATGAGTAAATTACATTTGCATATGTATTTGCATAAAAATACCCTCTAAAGAAAGTGTGCATGTAATTTTGCATTCATGCTAGTCAGATAATAGAAGAATATCAGTTCCTATTTTGGATATCACTTTGAGAAACTTGCTGATAAACTGAAAATATTCCTGAGAAAGTGATCAGGGGTTTAAGGATAGGAAATTACTAGGGAAAAACACTAGAAAAAAACTTATAAAGCTTAATGCCAAGCAAAAAATATCTTGGGTTGGAGTGTGAGGAAACAAAGTTCTTTTCAGGACAATCATTTTAGGACATCTTAGCGGGGTTGGGGGAAGGATGAGTGTACAGAATTCAAAGCACATAAAGAACTTCCCTAAATGATGAGACTGATTTGTAAAATAGTAAGTTCTCAGCACTGAAATACATGAAGCTTGTACATTAGGGATCTTCTTGGGGGATTCATGAATATGGAGGGAGGTTGAATTAAACAACTTTTATTTCTCACTCAAGTCAATTACACGGTACTTCAAGGACTGGTCTTCAAAACAGTCTAGAGTTATAACCCGGTGGCTCCCTGCCCAGGGAGGAAGGTTCTATCTTGGGGACATTCTGTGGCTGTGATATTTGGAGGGAGAATTTCTCCCGGGTATGATTCGCTTACAGTCAGCTGTTACTCTGTCATTCTTTTTTGGACCATCACTATGAAGTTTCCCTTTTTGGGAAAAGAGGAGAGGATGGGGGGGCGGAGCATAGAGGTTCTTTCACTTCAGTTCATTTCAGGTCCAGACATTCCTAATGTCTTATGTTAATTTGACTTTATAACTGAATTTAAAGGTTCAGGTTTCCCTTCCAGCAATGGGGAGGGTACTGAAACAGCTGCTAGGACTAGGGAGTGGCAATAGTTGGAAGAATCCAAACCACAAAATATCTACTTTTAAAAGAAGAAGAAAAGATAATTAGAAGAAAGGTGATTAGAACAAGAGAGAATTGCCCCACCCCCAATACCACTCTTAAGCTGACATTGGATCTCCTAATTTGGTGAGGAGGTGAACAAGGGAACAGGTGCACTTCACCCCTACCCTATTTCTCCTAAGCAGGGATTATCGTGCTGTATTCAGCTTCAGCGTGCCCGGAACCAATTAATCAAGGCTAGACAAAGGATAGCCTGGGATAACAGGAGGGAGTGAGATGGGACTGGAGTGTGGGGGGTGGTGGTGATAGAAGACAGGAGCCATGTACCGTGTACATTTCAGATGACATCACTGCCTGAAAGAGCCTTGGCCCTCCCCTTCCCGGAGCTGGAGACAAGCATGCATGTGGGGGAGCAGGAGTAGGGTTGCTTGGAGGGTGCACGTTTGTGGCAGGAGGTGTGCCTGCGCTGGGGAGAGGCACAGAGGTGTGAAACCGAGACCTGGAGATAGGCAGGGAGCTAGAAAATCGCGGTGGCTGGAGGTGTTTGCGTGGCTTAGGGCTCCGCCCCCCGCTCGGCGCGGGTTCAGCCCTGGGAGGGGCACGCCTGTTTGGGGGTGGGGAGTGTGTGCACGAGGGGGTGGGTCCATGGTGGTTCTGGGTGGAAAGCCGCCTGCGCATGTCAAGATTAACTGAGCACGCACCATCAGGGGGCCCTGGTGGAAGACAGCTGGTTACCCGCCTGCCAGGACCGAGACCCTGCACGATCCGGGGGCGAGCTCCGGGAAAGGGATCTGGCCCCACGTACCCACCCCTCCACCTCTGAGATCGTCAACTAAACAGGAGTGTCCACATCCTTCCCGACCCCTCAGGACCTCCCTGGGGACCCGAAGGCGGGTGTGAACGGGGCCGTCGTGGAACGAATTCTGTAGTTCGGACGGGAAACCCAGAGTGGCTTTGGGTGTACGGGCACGCCCAGCGGGAGAAGCAGATCAGGGCGGATGAAGCCAGAGTTGTCGGGTCTTGGTGGCTGTTGGTCGGAACGTAACAGTAACTAGAGGAAGTGAGAGGGAAGATCAACATGGACACGTTCGACAGGCTGGAGGCTTAGAGCCAGTGGCGCGGCCGTGCTTTCCCCGGGGCGCAAACAAGAGAAGCTGCAGAGCAACTGGAATTCAAAGTTCCGGGGTGGGCGGGGAAGGTGCTGTCCGTGGTGCTGAACCGGATCCCAGCAACGGGCTCCGGGGAGACCGCGCGGGGTTGCAGAACCTTTCCTCTAATTGGGCTGTTCACTAAAGGCAGCCTCGAACAGCAACCCCAGCTCAGCTCAAAAAGTCCACAGAGCCTCTCCCGGCAAAGGCGCTTGTCCCCTCCTTCAGTCAGTAAATCGCCCCTTTGGGGGGCAGTTCTTCTCGAAGGGTTTCCTCGAAAGTATCCGAGAGGACGCAGTTGTTGACCAAGGGAATCTCTATTTAGCCCCAGAAGCCATCCTCTGGAAAAAGATGCCTGCCTTCAACAGATTATTTCCCCTAGTTTCCCTCGTGCTCATCTTTTGGGGTAAGTACCAGCACCCTGCCATGTGAGATGCAATAACAGTAATAATGCTAACAATAATGACACTTATTAATGTTGTTGGTCACAAAAAAGAGCCCTAGTTGGCTTTCCTCTGTGTGTGTTGGCCAGACATGGAGAGCCACAGGGATTCCTTGCAGGTTGGGATTTTGAGATTGGAAAAATGCCTTCCCACTCTCCTGCTGCTATATTCCCAAACCTCCCTTGGAGATACTCCCATTTCCAGATAATTCCAAAGTATTTTCCCCTTCTTTTTGCTGAACCAAAATCAGCCGCGTTCATATTTTTGAATAAAATCTCCGTTGTGTTACATTTGATTTGGAAATGAGTCAGTTAGGAACCTTGCTGTGTCTTAAGATTTATTTATACAGATTTTAAAAACTGGATGCATGAATTAGAGAGTGAAAATATGATAGTTGTTGATCCAACTGTTTTATTTCAATAAGGAAAACCAGTTTTAGCCATTTGTTGCTATGTATCAAATAAATACACGCCAGGGAATTACATCTTTCTTCCTTTTTCATGAACATGTATTGCTATCATGCTTTGGTGTTTGGGGAGCTGGATTTTTTGTCTTAAAAAAATGAATAGGGTCTTGTTTGCTTGCCTGCTATCAGGTAGTGAGATGACCTTCCTCCCCCAAATAAAGGAGTTATTTAGCAAATAACTACTGCAACACTTGCAACAGTAAGACTATGCAGAATGCTGTCAGAGATGGGCTTCATGGGGGTGGGGGGGACACCTGCATATGTAGAAAGGGAGTTATAGGTCTGTCAAATAATGTCTGAATATGTGATTGAAATCTTTGCTGTGTTGATATTTTCCTCAGCATCTGAATGTGTGTGCTAGTGTATGTTTAAGCATGCTAGTTATAGACATTTGGATGGATGGATGGATGGATGGATGGATGAGAGAGAGAGACATAGAGAGACAGAGGGAGAGAGAATAGTTGTGTAGTTCTGAGCATCTTTGACTTGATGATGCTGATTAGATCCTCAGGTCAAATATATGTATTCTTCAGCTGATATGTTGCTTTCTGTGATTTACCTTTTCCCATGGTAAAAATCAATAACCATGATAAAAAGAAATTATCAATAACCTGCCAGGCATTTTGGACTATGTCTATGGTATGAGACATTCGGTGTACAGTGGCAGATATGCGGATGGGAATTGCTTCTTTGCCTTGTGTCACTTTATTAAGCCTTCAAGACTAACCCTGGCAGCCAACATTATCTGGTCTGCATGTGACCAGAAGCAGAGCCAAGCTTCCTGTTGAACTAAATGCATGATGATAGGGCAAAACAGGAGAGTAAAGGCAGTCCCAAGGGCAGGCTCACTGCTCTCCATCCCCAGTAGAGTAGAGCAGCCTGGAGATGAAGCAGACATAATAGGTTGCCAGTGATCTCACCTGCCTTGAATATCTAATGCTGGGATTTCCTCAAGGGAGGCTAATACTATGAACATGAACCTTAGGAGAGGTTAGTCTGGCTGCATGAGAGTCTGAGTAAAGCAAAGGGAGATGAAGTTGTATAGAAAAGTTGGGGAGAGATTCCACAGAAGCTTTCTTCCCAAGTCCTGATCCAAGTTTTTACCATCCCTACCTAAATTCCAGTAGAGGGAGACTATAAACCTAGGGTCTTGCACTTAGCTCTGATTCTAGCTGACTATGCACAACCTTAGAATATCTGGTTCCTATATGTAAATTTGGAAGTTAGTGCAGATATCTAACATCTCTTCCAGTTGCACAACACAATGGTAGGGAAATATTTGCAGACTATTGTTAAAATTGGAAATTCTAAATTTTTTGACTAAAATCCAACCCCCTCCCCCAAAAATAAAACCTTTAGAGGAAGTTTTCACATTAAAACTGTTCTTGCTGGTTCCCAGTTGCCTTGTAACCTGAACATCAGTTTAACAAGCTGAAAAGGTGCTGAA
The DNA here is from genome assembly GCA_004024945.1 of Uropsilus gracilis. Lineage (NCBI taxonomy): Eukaryota > Metazoa > Chordata > Mammalia > Eulipotyphla > Talpidae > Uropsilus > Uropsilus gracilis. The sequence continues at coordinate 33,940 of PVHY01001851.1, read as the reverse complement.
GGGAAAGAGATGGCTCAGGAAATCCGGTCATTAAATGTAAGAACAGCCCTCACTCCAACAATGTAATTCATTTATTTGCATGTAATCCCAGTATGGAAAGATTTAGCTTAGATAAAGTCCTTTTTCCCTTGTGATTATTCACATAGTGCAAATATGAGTAAAAATATCCTTTTATTTTCTGCATGTATTGAAAAAATATTTTAAAGAGAATTTTATAAAGATAATAATAATAATAAAGATGATAATAATAATCCCACCCAATCCTTGTCTGATGATTTACAGTTTACAAAGCAATTTTCAATCCATTACTTCTTTGGGATCACCTATTAATCCATAGTCAGGAAAAGTTGTATTATTTCCAATTTACAGATAAGAAAATGCGCTCAGGCAAAAGAAAGAAGTTGATAGAAATTGCTGGTCTCCTGATTTCAGCCTCCCAGTGGTTGTGCCAGTGTTTTTTATAGATACAGGTGCTGCTGTATAGAATTGCCAAAAGAGCATCTCTTCTCTCCCACCACATGACATTGCCTTTGTTAGAGTCTCACTTATTCTTTAGCTCCAAGTGCCTTCTCTGCTCTTGTTTTCCAGGTGGACTCTCCTGGATGTCCCCTGTATTAGAGAATGCTTTTTCCTCTTCCCTAGTAGTACATCTTGCATACTATTCTTTCAAGAGTCTGCTCAATGACTAGCTAATCTGATAGACCAAGTTATTTGTGAGTGTTAATATCTACAAACAACTTCCTATATTATCTTCTTTGGAAAGTATATTATAATCAAAGGCTTTATTAGTACAAAGAAAACATTCTAGAACAAGCTGAAGAGTATCCAAAGGAGAGAAGGACCTGGGGGCAGATAAGCATCTACCATATATCCAACCTTTTTTTTTTATTATCTAGAGGATTTCATACAAGAGAGGCAGTTATGTACTGGAGACGCAGGGGGTAGAGAAACATACTTCACCTAATGAAGGGAGCAGCAAGCCATATTGCAAAGGGCAGACACATGAACAAGAGGATTTGGTGGCCATTTTGCAATCCAGAATCTTATGAGCAGAGTTCTCATACCTTAAGGCTGGACTTAGGCCAGGAGAAGAGGAGTCATAAGACTTGCTCTGTGATGATACCTTGGATTATTGTCATCTCCAAAACAACCCTGGAAAGAGACAGTCCACAACTGCCTTACCAAAATTCACCATCCTGACTGCATATATTCAGCCCCATTTATTTAACTATAAATGAATTTATCCTTCTGTTAAATATGTATCTGTTTACTTGTGTTCACTTGTAAACATCACCTCTCACCTATTCAAAGACAGTACTCTAAATTGCTTCCTTTTAAATTCAAAAGCAACACATTTACTGAAGGATACGGATATTTGACCTGAGGCTTTAAGCAGCAGCAGCAGCATCAAGTCAAGGATACCCAGACACACACACACACACACACACACACATCCATCCAAATGTCTATAACTAGTATGCTTTATTGGTAAATTCCTTTATCAATTCTCAATAGCCTCACTACTACCCTAGTCCAAACAAAATCATTTAGTTTCATCACTAACCTCCTAACCATTCTCTTTGCCTCCACCCATGTCCTCCTTCACCGCTTCACTTAATTTTCAGCATAGCTATTAGATCAAGTCCTTTTGCATAAATCAAGTCATGTCATTCTTCTACTCAGATCTCTCCAGTTCTCCCAATAACTATAAGCAAAAGCCACAGTTCTAGCTGTGACTACATCAACAGTCATGGTCGGACTCTTGTTCCTTTCTTCTATTTGTTGCCCACTCTTCTCACTTTGTCTGCTAAGCTTTCCATAATGTGCTTTTTGCTGTCTCTTTAATATGATGTGCTCCCACCCCAGTTGCTCTGTCCTCTATTTGAGGTGTCCTTCACAAAGAGACTCCTATAACTTGCTCCCTCACTTGTTTCCTTCACTGTCTGCTGTATGTCATCTTCTCAATGAGGCAGTCTCAAATGATCCTACGTTCCTTTTCTCCTCTGCTCACTTTTATTTTTCTCATAGCATATATTATGATTTAATACTCTTTATTTTCCCTCTTTTGCTACTGGAACATAGGCTCTATGAGAGCACCAATGTTCTGTTTTAATCCCAGCTGTAGCCTCAGGGCCTAGAACAGTACCTGGCATTCAGAAAATGTTCCATATATTTGTTGCGTGAATAAATCAAATAAATATGAATATTCCATAGAATCCTCATGACAGATCTGTTGTATAGTCAGCGTTTTGTTGCAGAGTAGTAGCTCAGATCTATTTGTCGAATACCATCTTCATTCTGCCACCATGATTGTCACTGTGCATTTATTTCAGTTTTTTTACTCTGCTTTCCAAGTTATTATGTTGGAACTAAATTATCTGTATCAAGCCTCATTAAATAGGCAGGTGTTCCCTGATATAGCATTCTCAATGCATTCTACCCTCAAACATTTACATAGAAAATACCTTTTTTTTTTTCTAAGCAAGCCTAATCAAGACTTTAGACTCATTACATGCTAAAGATGCTTCTGACCAGTTTCCTCTAGATGTGGACCCTGTGTCCATAAAGTGACTGCATATGCAGAAGCAGGAGACCTTCTCAAGGATGTTTGATAAAAGCCCTAGCTTGTCTGAGAGTTTTTCTAGTCACCTAACTTTATTTTACACTGATGTATTAAACTTCACATTAAACATAGTACCACTAGTTTTTAAACTGTGTTGAAAATGGAAAACGAAATTGTTGCCTTCTAAGTCAAATACGGTATTTCTTGACTCAAAATTAGTTGGTCGGTCAGTTTCATTTTAAACTTGAACAAAGCTTTCTTCTGTTTTTAGAAAGAGGTATTTGCCAGTAGATGAACAGACTGACCATTTTAGGGAACTAGTTTTTAAATGGCAATGGGTATCAGGTTATTTTTTAATTTTTTTTAAGGAGGGTTTTATTGTTAATTCATGTAAAGTAGCATCAGGAGGTCTTGACACAAAGTGACCTTGATGATCATGTAGCTTTTAAATTTACCATACAATAAGGTATAAACCTCTTACCAAATAATTTACTTTTTAAAAAAATTATTTTTGTATTTGTGAACAGCTTCAGCACCAACATTTTTTTCTAATTGAGCTTTATAAACTTATTTTCTCATAACTTTTAAAGTTAGACACTATTTCCTCTCCCACAAGCCTGCCTTCAAATGTCTGAAGACAGAGATGCTCCATGTCCAAACTATGTAACTCTATTTCCCCCCCACTCAGGCTCATTTAGACTTGTCTCCAGAAGCTGCACCCTCTGGGCGTGCACTTTTGTAACATGTGACACCTTGAACTGATTGCAGTAGCCCAGATTTGTTCTGAACTGTGCAATGGAACTAAGCCTCCTTTCTTCAGCACATTCAACATCTGTTAATGCAACCCACATTCACACTTGCTTTGTTGGCAGCCACGTCCCACTTTTAATCCATTCTGAATTTGCAGTCATTTTTTTATAAATGGCTTTTGTGGGGCAGGAACCACAAGACCACTTCAGAGTGGCAAGCATAGTGTTCCACAATCAAACACCCCACACATCACCCTGCCTGCCCCCAGATTTTTGACTTTGTCCCTTTCTGCTCCTCTGCATAGAGATTCTTCCTCCCACCCGGTGGCCAGTTCTGTTCTTGCTGCTGCTCCATACTCTACTGTGTCACAATTGCCTACACATTTCCATAAAACACAATTATGACATCTCTCCAAGCTTTAACAGCCTCATTGTGCAGGACATACAAAGGCTTTCTCAGCATGGGTCCAACCTACCTTTCTGCCTTTCTGGCCTCAACATCCTCCTCCTCTCCTTCATCCCTGCACCCCAGAGTAACTGCCCCTTCTCTAAGAAACAAGCCTGTTGCTAGGAAGTCGTTTGCCCTGGTCTGGTTTGATCATGTGCAAGAGCATGTGTTTCCTACTACTTATGAACACCTTGAAGGCTTGTTTGGTGATTTAGTTCATCCCTGTACCTCTGTCTCAACCCAGCACCAGGGCTGGCCAGTGGATTTCGGTGAACGTTGGTTGAATGAAGGGATGCATGGATGGTCACAGATGGATACCTGTGCACACTAGACCTTAACTTTTTGAGGGCAGGACTCAGGTGTGTGCAGTACTGCAATCCAGTGCATCCTGGGTCCTCTGTGCCTCCTCTGCGCACTTCAGTTGTTCTGAGCACATCCGCTCAGGGAGCACAGGGGAAGCTACAGCTGTACTTGTTCTTTTCAACTTTGTCTCATGATTCTTCCTTCTCTGTTTCTGCTCCCTCCTTCCTTGTTCTCTAATGCCTCTTCCCCCCCCCCTGCACCCCCCTCCCCCACCTCTCTCCAGTCGGTGTCTGCTTCCCCGTGTGTGTGGAGGTGCCCTCGGAGACGGAGGTCGTTCAGGGCAACTCCATGAAGCTGCGCTGCATCTCCTGCATGAAGAGGGAGGAGGTGGAGGCCACCACGGTGGTGGAGTGGTTCTACAGGCCTGAGGGCGGTAAAGATTTCCTTGTATGTGCCACTGCTGACTCTGGTCTTTCTAGGCTTCTGCTGCGCTTGCCAGGCTCCTGGGTGACTGGGGGATGATGGCTTTGTCACACCCTGACTCTTTCCCTCTGAAGCACTGAATGCTCCTCAGTAGCTGAGGTTAGCACCTCTCTGTGAAAGGAAAGCCCTGGGCCAGAATACCAGACGGATGATGTTCAGAGCCCAAAGCCTGTTAGCCCCCAGTGAGGCTGGTGGGCATTTTCATTTCATCGGCCACACTCTCCTACTGAATGGATTAAATTAGTAGAAAAATTGAGATGAACACTAAACAGCACTGTATGCGATGACACACTTAGCACGTTAATCCTCACAATCCTGGTGCAGGAAGAAGGATAGGGAAGATGATCAAAGATGACATTCATGTGGGACAGGCACATCAGTGGGCAAGTGTTTAAAATGTTCTATAGCGGACACTTGCTGTGCCAGGTCTCCCACCACTGCTCCCTCTGGGCAGATCTGGAGAGATCTAGAAACAAACGGATGGGTGCCTGACCGCCAGGAGTCTCCAACACTGTGGTGGACAGTGCCAGTTCTGATTGGCTGGTGCTAGTACAACTTTGAACCCCATCTTGGCTGGGGTTGTCACAACTTTGAACCCCATCTTGGCTGGGGTTGTCACAACTTTGAACCCCATCTTGGCTGGGGTTGTCACAACTTTGAACCCCATCTTGGCTGGGGTTGTCACAACTTTGAACCCCATCTTGGCTGGGGTTGTCCACTGTTGACACTTTCAGTGATCCTGCTGCTAGGCTGCCTGGATTTGAATATTAAGTTCATAAATTGTTGGTTGTGTCTTGAGACCCTCTGTGCCTTGGTTTCCTCCTCTCTGAAGTAGGCCTATAGCTTATTCACAGAGGTGTTACCAGGACTTATGAGCTCATTAGATGCATTTAAACTGGCTTTGGAATACTGAAAGCACTGGCGTTAGCTTGAGAAAAGTTGCACACACACATACACACATGCATACACACATGCATGCACACACGCACATGAATGAGGCAACTGAAACTCAAAGAAATGAAGTTAGAGAAACAGCTCAGATTAAAACCAGGTGGCCTGGATGCAGATCCAAGGTCCCCACTACCTCATCTTCCTGGAGGCAACAGTCCCTTCCACAAACACATCTAATGGAGACAGCAGGAGGGTGAAATCGAGTTTTGCTTGCTCTCCTGCCTCTCTTCTAAAGCCAAAACATTTCTAACTTTAGGCTATTTGTGGCCTTCTGATAGAGGTTTGCTCCACTCAGGGGCCAGAGCTGGACCACGTCTGGCTCAGGCTTGACCATGACTGAACCCTAGTTTCCAGGTGACAGAAGATGGGATGTGCTGGTCAGATGTGAAGGTCCCCTGGAAGCATATCAGCCGCCCACTCTGCTTCCAGGGCTGCCAAAGTGAGGAGAAGGCAGCCTGGAAGGAGAAAAGAAACTTAGAACTTGTGCTAGAAGGACAGAACAACCTGTGTTTTGAAGAAGGACATGTTCCATGACATGTTCCATATGTGTGCTGTCCAGTTCAGTAGCCATTGGCCACCAGTGACTAGCAAGCCCTTGAAACATAGCTAGTGCAACGGAGGAACTGAATCTTACTTTTTTTTTTTTTTTTTGAGTCTAGGTCTTGCTATTTTTACCTGTGGAAATGCAGGCTCTCGTTGCCCGGGGTACCACAGACTCAAGCAATCCCCAGCCTCAGCTTCCCAGGTAGCTGGGATGACAGGCGTGCGCCACCACGCCCAGCTATTTTTTGGAACTAGGTCTCACTATGGGCCCCAGGCGGGACTCGAACCATGATCCCTAGCCCCGGCCGCTTCATAGGCTGAAACTTAAAGGCACGAGCCACTGTGCCCGGCCCTGAATCTTACTTTTTATTCAATTTCAAGCATATAAATTTTAGTATCGGTCACCAAACATGGCAAGTGGAGACTAGGATGGAAAGCACAGCCGCAGTGAAAAAACGGGAGTGTCAGGAAATGGAAATGATGGAAAGAAATTCAAAGGCCAGGCTTCAGTTCTGATTCAGCCCAAAGAGAAAGAGCTGAGGCACGTCTATCCATGTTTCTTGGTGGGCAGCATTGCGCTCACCTGTGACACTTTAGGATCCTGGATCTCCATCCAGTGCATGGTCCAGACTGCCCACATCTTGTGAATGGGATCAGCTCAGAATCAGATTTTCAGACCAAGGCTTCCAGGTGTCTTCATGACCAATGGAAAGGTCCCTCTTGGTTTCTGTCCCTTGTTTTGGCACTGGCTGCCCCATGACATCCCTCCTTCTATCTCCTTGCAACTCTTTCTCCATTCCACACCCTCCTGGTTTTCACATGTGTCACTGATCTTTGTTCTCCTCCTTGCTATCTTTTCTGTTCTGCCAAGCTTTTCCTTGCCTACCCTTTTCTGCCTGTCTCCTGGCTGTATCCATATAGCCTGATACCAGCTTCCCTGTGCCCTTTTCCTCCTGACTTTTCTCTCTATTCTCCTTGAAGCTCCTCATCACCCCTCCCCCCAATGTCTGAGCTCCATATCCCTTGTCCCCCTTCTTTTCTGTCCATGCATAATCCTGTTCCTCATCTGCATCTATCTTCACCTCAGTTCTCTTCCCCTATCTCCTCTGCTGGTCTACCCTCCTCTGCTTCTCTACCTGCAGATCTATGAGTATCGGAATGGTCATCAGGAGGTGGAGAGCCCCTTCCAGGGACGCTTGCAATGGAATGGGAGCAAGGATTTGCAGGACGTGTCCATTACGGTGCTTAATGTCACCCTGAATGACTCTGGCCTCTACACCTGCAATGTGTCCCGGGAGTTTGAGTTTGAAGCCCACCGTCCCTTTGTGAAGACCACACGGCTGATCCCCCTCCGAGTCACTGAGGAAGGTGAGCTGGGTCTCAAGGGCACCTAGATCTTGGGGAGGACAGTGGACTTCCATATAAATGAGACCCTTGAAGAGCAAAAAGATTGATGGATGGACAGACAAACACAGATAGACAGACAGATGAATGGATAGACAGACAGACAGACAGACAGACAGACAGACAGACAGACAGACAGACAGACAGACAGACAGACAGACAGACAGATAGATAGATAGATAGATAGATAGATAGATAGATAGATAGATAGATAGATAGATAGATAGATAGATAGATATGATTGCCTACAGATTGGAAATGCTGAAAATATCTCCCTTTCATAGCCAGCTTCTGGTAAACTACCAAGAACTTGCCTCTCTATCTCTTCTTAAAGCAGAAAGGCATGGAGATAATAGTAGAATAACCTCTTCTTGGTCCCTTGACTGTCATCTTTAGAGAGAAAGAACACAGCCTCCATGAAACTGAGAGCTGCCAAATCAGCTACCCTGTCTTCTCTGGCCTGTGTTCAACCCCTGACTCAGTGGGCTCAGAGAAAGCTAATGAGATCATCTAAAGGTCATTATCCTGCTGTCTGTAAGCCAACCTTATGTATAAGCCGGTGCAAACACTCAACATTGCCTGCAGGACTTCTTAAAACCCAGACTTTAGGATTCTGCAAGGGGCCCTGGGAATTGGCATGTCTAACAGACTGCAGAGAGATGCTGCAGCTGTTGGGGCCACACTTCAAGCAGCCTGATCTAGACATATGTTGCACAGCTTTGTTTTCTGTTTTCCTCCACAGTCACACACAAGTACCCCCTCACCCATTCATGCATGAACTCATTCTCCACTGGTTTAAAAATCTTCAGATTCCCACAGCAAATTCCTTGTGAGGATGGGAATTAGGTCCCTTTATGGATCTAATTCAGAAGTTTCTGTTGTAATCACAGTGCAGAATCTTGAGGGGGAACCCAGACTGTTCCTGTTCAGCTTTCGATGGGCTCAGAGATTGTGGCGCCAGCCCCTGGCGAATGTCCCTTCACCTGAGGGAAGAGTGAAGTGCGCGGCTCCATGCCTTCTCACCCACTCAGCTCCGTTTTAGTTTGCCTTTCTCAATTTCTCGGTCTATTTCCAGCATTTTTTTTTTTTTTGGCATCCTCACTGCCCCAAGATGCAGGGTGGTGACCAGCTGAAAGGAGTGGGGTGTGAATGAAGACATTTGATTAAAGACAGGAATCTTCCCAGAAAAGCACTTTCAGGAATCCTGACCTCCAGGCCACAGGATCATTATCATGTTACCGTTATAAAATTCATGAAGCAAAAGTGAGGCAGAAAAGCAGCATGAGGTAGTAGTGGTGTAGTTATGACTGAATCGGAAGGTGGGTCAGAGCTCCAAGCGCAGAGGACTCTCAGGCTACTTGAATCTAGACCTGATGAGCCACTTCCCCTCTCAAAGCCCGTCTCCTCTTGAGTGAAGCACAGGAGTTAGACAGGAGCTCTCTAAGGTATTTTTCACTTCAAAAGTTCCATTAGCCTCTTCTGTTTACTCACATCTCTTCCCTGGGGGGGGGGGGGGGGGGGGAGGGAACCTGGCGCCCTCTACTGTTCCCCTTTGGGAACTGTTGGCTGGCGACTGCCAGACTCCCCGGGAAGGTGCCTTACTGTCTCACCTCCTGCTCTAGCAGGTTTTTGCCTCCAGAGACCTCAGCTGGTGGAAAGTGTGGCAAAGCTGAGCCAACCCGCCTGCTAGGCACCAGACCCAAACTCGGGTAAGAAGAGGAGGAAAACAAGTTTGTTTTCAGAGCCACATAACCTTTGGGATATGAGTGCTGGAAGGAAGTTTGGCTCCTTTAGTCCTGGAGCTCTGAATAAATAGCAGGTATCAGAAACACCCAGGTGGCTTTCCTCTGGAATCACCAGCTCCACCTCTCTTGCAGGTGGAGTTCAATAGGTTTGGACAAGGTCTGTTGTAATGACTCCCCAGGTGACTGGAGGTGACTGGCTCCACTCATTTTGTGGCTGGGAGAACAGCACTCGGAGAGTGACAGGCTTGCCTAGTTAAGCCAAGTGAAGCCAGAGCACGAATACAGCCCAGATCGTCTGCCTGCCAGGCCACCTCCACTTCAACTATGCATTTTCCTTCTACCATCATTTCACTTTCCCACCAGTATTTTTCTCCCCTTGTTCCTCCCCTTCTCCCCCCATGCCCTTTCAATAGTGCACCCCAACAGATACTCACTGTTCAGATATATCTCAGAATGACAGACCCCTCTTCACTTCCTCTGTCCCTATGGCCCCAGAGACTCCCTGGTTTGCTTTGTACAAGTTGAGCCCTAATGGAGGCTCTCACTTCCTGATGCCAAGACAGAAACCTGAGGCCTCTGCACTGGAGGTGACTAAAAATATCAAAGACAGCTTCCTGTGGTACTCTCTCTGGGCTGTTGCCTTTGAAACGAGATCGCAAGCTGTCAGCCAAGCATGTCACACACCAGCTGGCAGCATGCCCAGGAGAAGACATGTGACATGTGTGGTGATCCCCTGTGCCTCTGCTGCACCTCTGACTTCCAACTCCGGTTAGAAATCCTGAACCATCCCATAGTCCTTGACTGCTCTGAGCTGAAGGAAGGTTACGGCTGGCTAGATTGTGCTTTTAATGAGCGAGGCCTGAAGATGACTGGGCCTCATGAATAACCCAGAACCACGAATCTAATTTGTCCCTGGGAGATGGCAAAGGGGAGAGGAGGCTGCAAGCTCCCTCCATTAGGAAGGAATATATATCAGGATGTTTGCCATGTATCATGTTTTAATTGTCATGGTTGTTGGTTGTGAAACAAAGATCAATATTTATTTTTATTCATTCACTCAACAAATACCTATTCAGTACTTACTGGGTACTTCACATATTCCAGGATGAGACAAGAGGTTGATAATGAAGAAATAAGATATGCTCACAATGAGTAACGCAGTCAGTCAGAGACAAAAGATAAACACATCACAATATAATCTGAGGAGGTTACTAGAGGTGAGTGAAAAAAGTACAGACAAGGATATGAATAACCTGCCTGAGAAGCTCAGGAACACTTTGCCAGGGAAGACACTTTGGTAGAGTCTAGAAGAATCTCTGGGGAACTGAAAGCAGGAGGGGTGCCAGGAGAAGTAGAATGTAAGATAAAATTCTGGGAGAGGGAAGAGGAAGAAGCAAAGTTCAGACTCTTTAAAGACCACAGTGCGTATGAAAAGTGCTTACAGCCTAAGGAATGAAATTGAGGTGAGAAAGGTAGGATCATGATTGGCATGTTAAATGGCATGTTAAATTTTATTCTCAAAACAGCACCGAATACTGATAAAGAAGGAAACTGCAGGCCCAGATGTGTGCTTCAGAAGTAGATTTCTAAGGATGGTCTGGCATACAGAACCATCCTCCAATATTCATTTCTAGCTGGATTTGCAATGATCAGGAAGAAAGATAAGCTGGAAAGGTCCTGTGACTAAGGCAGACTAGCAGAGGGCACACCCACTCCAGCAGGTGGGCTGATGCATTGGCTGCAGCCATGTTTTCTGACGCTGGCTCCAAGGAATATTGCGCTTCAATCACCCACTCTCAAAGAGGCAGGCAGTTGACCCGAGAAGTGTGCCTTTTGTATGGACCTTTACATCTCACAAGATAAACTTGAATACCTTGGGTTATGTAATGGTGTGAATTATTACAAATTAATAAACTGAGTATCAAATAACTAGTCACATAGCAGTGAGCAGCAAAGTTGGACCCAGCACACATTGCATGCTCTCTCCCCTCCCTTTTTCCTCTCTTTCCTTCCTTCCCTCCTTCTCTCTGTCCTTCTTTCTCTCTCTCTTGCTCATATGTCACTTAATTCCAGGATTCCTTTCAATGTTCTTCTGCCTCTACCACCCATCACTCTCTTCAGAGCATCTGATAAAAGTCAGTGAAGGAGTTGACAGGAGAGCCAGATCATGCACATTCCTTCAACCCTCTTAAGTCTCTCTGAATTCACTGTTTATTTAAGCTCTGCTTCAAAACAGTCCTCGTGGTTTGTTGGATATACACATTTTGACCTTCATTCTCCCCCTTGCAGCTGGAGAGGATTTCACTTCTGTGGTCTCGGAAATCATGATGTACATTCTCCTGGTCTTCCTGACCTTGTGGCTGCTCATTGAGATGATCTACTGCTACAGGAAGGTCTCAAAGGCTGAAGAGGCAGCCCAAGAAAATGCGTAAGTTCAAAGATGCTGAAATAATGACAGCTCACCCAGGTGAGGCGCTGATAAGTAATTTACATAATCTTCCACTTTGTTTACAATTGAGAGGTAGGTGGTATTAGTACACCCATTTTACAGACGAGAAAACTGAGCCTGGGAGTATCTGCCCAAGACCATCAGAATTCAAAGCAAGGTTTGAATTCATATCAGTAACTCTTGGCCTATGCTTTTGCCATTAATGTTAACCCCAATTTGCAATTCTATAAAATTAGCATTATTTTAATCATTTTATAGACATTGAAGCAGGTCCACAAGAGGTTAAATGGCTTGTTGAGGCTACTAGTCCTGGGGGGAGAATTAGGATTGAATCTTACCTAGGTCTCTGTCCATAGCATCCATGTGTTATCACTGCAGGCTATGGGGCTTATCTGGCCACAGGGGCACTGACCATTATTAGTCAACCAACATGTTCTTTTGTCTGGAGTTTGGGAGTCACCGACTGACCTTCTGATACCCAGGTTGCTTGGCCATTTTCACCAAGATCCTAGTCACTCATGAGTGAGCACCGGTGAGAAATTATAAGACCTGAGTGGCGAAGAGACCCTTTCTAAGAGAACCACACTGGCCTATTAGTTTTGGGGTTTTTTTTTGGGGGGGGGGCTGAGGGAGGAAAGACTTATGAGCCTCACAGACTTATGAGCCTAGTAACACAGCTGAGATGATAACCTAACCAAAGAACCCTAGGCTCTCATTACCACTTAGAATAGTCTTAAAACATAAAGAATCATTGTGCATAGTTCTATGATCGCAGGAAAGTAAAATGTTACAACTGACCAGATATGAAAACAGGAATTCGATTCTGGGGGAATTTGACAGTCCTGTTGGCCCAGGTGCTTGTTACAGTGATTGACCATTACTATACATTGGACAGGGAGTAATCATGTTTGGACAGAAGAACCAGAGTTAAATGGAGGTCCCAGCAGAGGCAGGATCCTCAGAGGCCTACAAATTACACACAGCGGGGAGAGGAAACAGTAATCAGTTATCAGTACCCCAGTCCAGGGAAAACCCAAGGAAATGATCATTTGTTTTTTTTTGTTTGTTTGTTTGTTTGCTTGTTTGTTTTTTTGAGACCAGGTCTCATTATGTCGCCCAGGGTAGTCCCAATCCTGCGGACTCAAGCGATCCCCAGCCTCAGCCTCCCAGGTACCTGGGATTACAGGTGCATACCACCACGCCCGGCTATTTTTTGAGACTAGGTCTCGCTATTTTGCCCAGGGTAGTCTCAAACCCATGGACTCAAGCAATTCCTAATTTCAGTCTCCCGAAGCTGGGATTAAAGGTTCATGCCACCACGCTCAGCCCGGAAATGACCATTTGGCCTGACTCCAAGAAGAAACATAGAGGATTCTTAAAATTTAGTAACCACAAGCTGATTCTCACAATGTTTGGGGTTTAAATTTATCCTACCCACATAATCCAGGAACCTCTAAGTTTAGACATGCAATTAGAACAAAATGAGTCCCCAGCCAGTGATACCACACAGAAGCAAATGAAACACCAATCTGATGGGACCCACCTTCAGCTGAGGCTAACCAACTCCCCAGCTAAAGCCCTGCAGAATCTGATTAACAACCCAATCCAAAGGGGAAAGACACAGTAGGATACCACCTGCCATGAGTCAGACAAGTATCCAATGGCAGGGCTAAATCCAGAAATGTCAGATACAAGAAGGACCTGGTGGATGTAGAATGTAGGTTTAAAAGACTTAAGGCAACAGAGTGAACCAAAACCTTAGCTCAGAGTAAGTTGCCAAGAAAAAAAGCACAAGCAGATATGAACACAAATTGAAGGAAAAAATCTGAAATTAAAAATAAAGTCAACAAAATTTGAAACACAATGAATTGATTCACTATTAGACAAGAAACTGTAACCAAAGATAGAATTAAGCCAGTTTCACAGGAGTCACATTATGTCCTCACAGGATATATACATAGAAATGTAAACTTTAACATTAACCATCTTTAAAGTGATAAGAGGCAGTTAGTAAAGGTAATCTACAGCAAATATCTACAGTGTATTACAACTTTGATTTGACTTCTCTCCCTGCATCTATTCAATATTGTATTAGCAAACCTAGGTAATACATTAAATACAAAAAAAAGGTAAGAATTGGAAAGAAAGAAACTAAATTATCAGTAGTAATACCCAATATGGTTACCTATATAAAAATCTAGAGGAGTCTAGAAACAGACTGCTATAACTGATAAGAATATTCTACAAGATTATTGATACAAATAAAAGTATCAGTGTCACCAATATTCCAGTCACAAAAATTAAGAAAAATATGCAAATTTAAAGCAAATTATAATAGCAACAAATACTTTCTAGTACCTGGGAATAAATTTGGTAAAAAAGTGTAAGATATTTAAGAATAAAATTACAGAAGAGTCAATTACTAAACATGAGTATAATCCAACATGCATTGTCTGTGTCGCAAGCTCTTTTCATACATTATACTGAAACTAGATGATATTTCAAAATAAAGTGGGCTATAAATTAGACGCTGGAAAATCTGCAATCTTTACAAATGGGAATTTATCATTGCTATCTAGTGCTCTTACAATTTGCTTAACATACTTAGGAAATGAAAAATAAATTAAAAATAAAATTACAAAGCTTTACTGAAAGACTTTAGATTTAAATAAATGGAGAAAACCCTAGTATAACAAACATAGCAATTTTCTTCCAAATTCATCTGCAAATTCAGTAAATTTTTGATCAAAATAGCCATGGGATCTTTCAAGGAACTTGATAAGCTGATCTTAAGTCACATGGAACAGGGCAAAGGATCAAAACTGATCTAAACCAAGGAACAACCCGATAGTAAATAGTTTAGGCTTGCAGGTTATCGAGGGTCTTTGAATACTGTCCTTAGTTTCATTTCTTTGCTCGTGACCCTTTAAACAAAAACTCTTCTTGGCTCATAGGTGATCATTTGCCAATTTTAAAGAACTGTGTATTTGGAAGAGGTGGCTGACAGAATTTTCCCAATCAGATATGAAGAGTTTTACGGTGCTACTAAAGAGTCTATGATACTGACTTGGGCACAAAACATGGGCAAAGGGAACAAAATAGAAAGCCTCCAAATAAGTTCATGCCTATAAAAGAGACTCAGGTGACAGAGAGGAGTTTACAATGGCTAAGGGAAGAATTTTGAATTCACTTATTCAATATAGGGACAAGTCCTTACCTTTACAGAAAAATAAAACAAGATTCCTCACATTTCACACTAAACAAAAATAAATGGTGAGTGGGTTGAAACACAAAGTAAAATGTAAAATTCAAGAATTCTATTAAGAATTCTATTCTTGATAGAATTCTATTCTATTAAGAATTCTATTAAAATGTAAAATTCAAGAATCATATTAAGAAATATGATAGAACATAACTTTGAAATAGAGAGGATTTCTTAAAATACAAACGGCACAAGTCAAAGGTTATTAAAAATGATCATTCTCATTGTATTATAAGATTCACTTGCTCTTCATAAGAACCTATAAGCAAAGTTAAGAGACAGATCAAAGAAAAAAATCAGAGAAAAAGAGAAATGTCTCAGAAGGAAAACTGGCAAAGCAAATTAACAAATTATAGAAACAGAAATCCAAGCAGCTTACAAACTTAGAATAATCAGAAAATTGAAAATCAAAGTAACTATAAAGTGTAATTTCACACCCATCAATTTGGCCAACATTTTCATCCAGTAATACTGAGTCCTGAGAACATTGCTGATGAATGAGAAGACTTGTGCACTGCTAGTAGGAGTGTTCACGCATAAATATAGAAGCAAAACATCCTTATTATCCTAACCCATGGCAGGGCTTATTCTACTTTTCTCCTGGGAAATGTAGCCAGAAGGACACGCAGAACTAATTTTCAGACATCCGTGTTCCTTCCCTTTTCATGTGCTCCCACCCGGGGTACAAAAGCACTGATTCTCTTCCCCCACACTCTCCTCCTACAGGTCTGACTACCTAGCCATCCCATCAGAGAACAAAGAGAACTCTGTGGTGCCAGTGGAGGAATAGAAGGACATGACCTTAAGGTGAAGTACAGGGAAGGAGAGGGGAAGGTGGGTAAGGATGGCAGGATGCACAGTGACCTTTCACCTACAACTGAAGAGATGAGAAATTTGGTTCTTTAGCGCAGCATCTCCCCTACCCAGAGCCCCCACCACCAGGGCACTTCTAAGGAAGTTGGTCAAGTCATAGAGTTCTCTGTGATGCCAAGCCCTTCAGAAGGTGAATTGTTTCAGTGTGAGTATCCGGGCAGCTTGAATTCCTTCCAAAGTAATTTGTCACCACATGCCTCCTTTTTTGAGGATCATGGATTTGGTCAGAGTATTAGGCTGGGCTGGGCTGCACTGGACATTCTCAGTGAATCGTTTTATCATTAGCAGGTGGTCTGAACACTGAGGGACTGGATACTCCAGCTGAATGGTGTCAGCAGCGTCAGGGTGGTGCCCGATGGGCCCCATCGCTTTCCTTCATCAGTCATCCTTCATTCATCACAATCCACTTCCTTCCGAGCTTCCAGCTCTGACTTCCTAACTCCATCAGACTTCTACACACCATAAGACTTTGCCAGAATGGAGAAGCCAACACTTCTACATGGACTCAACCTCAACCCATCCTAGTTCTTATGCAAGCAGCTCCCATGCCAGCTGAACTTCTATCTGTGCTCCAGATGTGGGGCAGCACCTCCCGCTGCCCACAGCTGGCTGGAAATGGCTTGTTCTCTATTGCTGTAAGCAAATGGCTGTCTTAACAGAGGAAGCAGAAGTGGTTAGTACAGGTTAAAGTAAAAGTGTCATGAAATGGAATTCCGTGACATCAGATATTCCACATTCTTGGAATAGAACTTGGAATGAAGCATCAGAGCAAAGTATGCCCACCTTCACCCCCAAGGTTGTCTAGTGATAGAAAGTCACTAATTATGACAAGTACCAAGTACGCCAAGGCTAGATCCTGAAAGATCTCTAAAACCTGGATTAGTCTCAATCCTTCCAAAATATAAGGATAAAAAACTTGGGAAGGACTAATAGCAATTTAAGTGGCATTTTACAGTCATACGGTATGTTCCTGATTCTACTGGAGTGATGCATCCATGCCCTCCCAGGTGCCCATCCAAGACAGCTGGGAGGCATTATTTTCCTGTGGACACTAGAACTAAATTTTCCTAAGGTCTTCCTCTCAAACACCTGTAGATCAGTATTATTCCTCACTTTCCAGGAGGCAACTAAGACTCAATCAGAGCTCACCTGAGTATGATACTACACAAAATAAGCCCAAGAAGAGATGATGACCCTTGGGTGCTGCCCAGTGTATGCTTCCCAAGACAGGGGATAACTTTGTTCTTGGAAAGATTATGGCATTGAGCTTAGCTAAGGCTATGCCACTAACAAAAACAGACTGGGTTGGACTACCTGACTCATTAACTCTGATACATTCAGGTAACTAGAAACTTGTCTGGGAGGAGGATGGAGATCATTTTGCAGAATTTCCTTAGTGAAAAGATCTGTGAATCAGAGATGATGAAATCTCCAGGAGGAGACACATCTGGGAATGATATCTTAACTAAGAGACTGGCTTTTAACCTGAAATGGGTGATGAGCAAAAGTGAAGTGATGGGGAGGCATGTGGGCCAGGTGACTTCAAAACAATTCACCTGTGATCCCAAAATGTTATTTCCCGACTATATGCTGGGAGGGCAGAGGAACACTAGAAAAAATTGGAGTCCATATCTCATGTTTCATATTGACTGGTCAAGGTGTAATGTCTTTCAGCACCAACGATGAGAGAAAGGAAGGATGCTTTCTAGAAGATTAGAAGATGAAAAAAACTGAGATTCAATAAGTGGGATGAGGGCTGGGCATGGTGGCTCGTGCTTGTAAGCTTCAGCCTATGAAATGGCCAGGGCTAGGGATTGTGGTTCGAGTCCCGCCTGGGGCCCGTAGCAAGACCTAGTTCCACAAAATAGCTGGGCGTGGTGGTGCACGCCTGTAGTCCCAGCTCCCTGGGAAGCTAAAGCTGGGGATTGCTTGAGTCTGTGGTACCCTGGGCAACGAGAGCCTGCGGTTCCACGGGCAAAAATAGCAAGACCTAGTCTCAAATAAATAAATAAATAAATAAATAAATAAATAAATAAATAAATAAATAAATAAATAAGTAGGTGGGATGTTCCTCAGATCTTGGGGAGCTCATGGGAAAGATCACACTCCGTTGGCATTGGGCCTCACCCAATGAACTCATTTTTTCGTCTCTCACCCCGGGGAAATACTTGGAACCAAGTCCTGATTCAGATATGCAAGATCCAACTTTATTGGAGAAAAAACTTTTCATCGATTCAAGGCCCTTCTCATTAATTTAATCCCACTGAAGTAGAGGACAGATTATAGGTCATCTCTCTTACCTCACCTGGGAAGATGAGCCTGAATTCCTGTGGGGGGATCCCAACCACATGGCAGACTAATGGTGAAACTTACTCTAGAAGCAAGCTACTTACTACCACTCCACCTTCTACTAGGTTCCAGTGGGCCATGCATCTAGTCTGTAATGCGCGACCCTCCTTTTTTCCTTATTAAGCAGCCCAACTCAGATGTGATTTTTAATGAAATAGAATGGCATCTACCATTTTTTCTTGTTTATCTTTACAAGTCATCATCTCTGTTCTTTTCCTTTTTCTGACTTCCATTCTTTGTATTTCTTAGCACTTTGATTTACATAGCAATTTTTCACTTCTAGCCCTGAGAGGTTGATAGTACTTACTAGCATGTTACAAACGAAGAAATTGAGGTTCAGTAGTTTAACTAAATCCTAAATTCATTTAGGTGGGGAGAGCTAGAACCCAGGCCTAGCCCATTGCTCTTTCCATTATACCATAACAGCTTCCTTTGCTCTTGATTTTCAACTTCTATCTAATTTTTGCTTCTCTGGTTTGTTCCAAGATGTTCATCTCTCATCTATAATCCCATGTGACTTCTCCTTGAGGCCTTTGCTTTAGTAGATGCTCAAAATGTGCTTTGAGGGTTCATTTCATTTTTTTTCTCCCCTTCCCAGAAGGTTTGTATGTCCTCATTTCTTCTGAACTATTTAAACTCCTTCCTGGGAGACTTGATCATGACTATAAATCTACAAGATACTGTGATCACCAGCCTACTTCAAATCCACATCACTTCCCTGCTTCTCTCCTACTCCTACAAAGAACCCAGACATGTGTGCATTACTCTGGAAGCTCTACCTGGCATGCTGTTCTTACTAAAGGGCTTAGAAATGTTCTCAAGGGCTATTCTTCCATGAGGAACCCCATCTGTTGTCTTGGTGCTGGGTATTTCCCATGATTGGTCCTCAAGAACATAGGTCACAGTGGCCAAGCTAGGCTGGGTCTGATTTCCCCTTTCCCACTGCTCAACAGCCATGAAATCATTTGCTCAATTCATTTGGTCCTATTAAGCACTTTGCCCTCTGACCTTTACTGCCAGTTCAATCTTATATCACACCCCTGACTTCTGCATGGAAAACCCCAATCAGTGCCTGTCCCTAGCTTACTCTTTATTTTCTTCAGGCTGTTCAAAAGCATTATCATTTTGTTTTCCCACCTGCAAATATCAATATACCCTAGTTTCTGATTCTCTGAGTTTCTAGTTTCTCCTTCCATGACAAACTAGAAATGTTAGTGGGAATTTTTTCAAAGCAGGAATATGCTGGAAATATGTGCCGAGCAGTTAGTGATTAAGAGAGTAGCTCCCTCCTCTCCCTGTAAAACCAGATGAAAAAGGGAAACACCCCTATCTGAGATCTGTGAACCCATATGACATAAGCCAAAGTGAAGAGGTTATATCTTTGTGGGAAGAAACAAGGACTAGACACATTTCAGTATCTATCTGGGCTTCCTTTCCCTTGGGTAACATGAAAATTAAAAAAATGCCTTCATCTTACATCTTGTAAATGAAAACTCCCTAACCCAGGGATGTTGCCGAGTCACTGCAAGTGTATCTAGTGTGTCCATTGCTCTTATCATCCACTCACTCTGCATTTCAGCACCCACTGTGTGGCGCACTCATCTAGACCTTTCCTGTACCCCTTTGGGTCCCATGGCCCAAGGTCTGAAAAATACCATCATTCCAGCCTTTCTAGCTCCCTCAAAATCTACTATGGGAGATGGCTCGTGTTTAGACACCCACCTAAAAAAGCACTCAAGTAAGTCTGTGCTGTCAATGAGAATAATATCACAGGTCAGCTGTTCTCAAAGTTGGAAATACTCCATCTTTTCTCCTTGAGTCTCCTAGGCACTGGGTAGGATGGAGTCGGGAGGCTGCTGAAGGACAAGTGTTTGTAGGTTTGTGAGACATCATCAAACACAATTAGCAAACTCTTAAATCTGATGGAACTCTCTCCCACACTATCAACTTTATGTCTTTATTTTTTCTTGATTTCCCACAGCCAGTCTTTTTCTGAATTCTAGAAGTGTTCCTGACCACCCAAGTTCTCAACAAACTATTGCCTGTCTGTAGTGTTTTACAGGAAACTCCCTGTTCATGTTAATAAAGTGTCTCTAAACATTCTTGCTCTGGTTTTACTCTACCTACTCAGTGTTACTGCTTCATACACTGTGGCTTCTATTACCTTTCCAACCGATTCTGAAATTCATTGAATATATCCCCGGAGAATGATAAAAGACAGTTAATAGACTAGAATCAAACATGGTAAATGTGTGGCCCTCTTTTTCTCTCTCTCTCACATTCACTCATTCTCTCTCTCTCTTTCCCCCCACCCTCTCCCCTCCCCTTCCCTACTGACAAAGTGGTAGGATAGTCACCTGCATGACATCCAAGCTTCTGACCAGGGGGTGAGAGGTTAGCTGCAGGAAGACCCAAGGAGGGGGGTCCCACTGGCTCTTGGCTTTACCCGTTTAGGCAAAAGAGCTGTCTCTGTCAATGCCCACAAATGCACAAGGCACCAAGAAGGAAAAGTTCAGGTAATAGTCATCAGAATTAACAGTCCATCATACACTCCTATAATATTGATTACTAATGAAATAAAAATTTATCTTAATACAGTAACCACTATATTCATACTTTTTTTTTCATAACTCTGAAAAACCAAAGCTGGGAGTGATGGATGAGCCCATGGCCACACAGCTGATGAACAGTGATGCTACCATGTGTACACAGGTCTACTTCTAAAACTTATCTATTCCATTTCAGCAGTTGCTGCCCTGCTCCTTCCCCCAAGGAAGTCCTAGATATTGAGCAGATAGTTATACAGATGTGGAGGAACATGGTACATATGTGTCTTCAGGTCTTGCCCTGATCACATCTCAAAGACCAGGAATATTTGGGATGAGCGCTGATGAATGAAGCAATAAATGCACACACCATTTATTATTTATAGTTCAATACTTTTTCTTTTAATTCATACTGTACTTCCATGGCTCTAGCTACTTACATTAAAGATTTGGCTGGGAAGCCTTGTATGTTTCTAGGTACTAGCAGTAAGTTTCCAGACCTTGCGCACAGCGCCAGGCAGAGGACAGTTACAGTTCCCAACACAGATGGCCAGACAACTCGACTGCAGTCAACCTGTGTTCCTTCCCATCGATGGCCCAGTGCAGGATTGGGGCTCCTCATGCCTCACCCCACCCCACCCCATGTCAGGATTGTCCAGTAGCCACTATGGCCTCTGGCCCATCCTTCCCCACCTTGGGGTCTAGGTTGAGTGGGGAAGGGTGGGGGGGGGGAAGCACCATGGGTTTGGGAAGATGGTCTGGTTCATGCAGAGAGTGGTCTGGCCCTAGAGTGCAGGATGGGGAAATGTGGGGAGCCACACACTACTGTTGGCAAAATGGTTGCTTTGAAGATGAGATCTCAGCACGTGGCACCCAAGCCCAGGGCCAACTTTCCAGACAGAGCCAGCTGTCTTGCCTGGAGCAGAAGCCACCATTTTGCTTCTGCAGTGTCTCATTGTGCTGAGAGAAGCAAGGGAGACCAAAGGGCAGAGATGACAATGTTCTTTCCGCCTTCACATGTTGGGTAGATCGTCTGGCATCAGCTCCTCGTGGCAGGCCAGGTGCTTCTCCCCAGTGGCCAGGGCTCCAAATCCGGGCTCCCAGGCCTGCTGAGGACCTCAAGTCACAATAGAAAACAATGCCCAAGACCCCTGAGCGGTCACACAGAACACCAAAACAGGGAGCTGGCTGGGCCCATCAAAGCCATAGCCAGAGCAGGAGAGTGAGGTAACAAGGCCGGGCAGAGAGGTGGGAAGGGGGCTCTCTACACCGTGTGCAAATTCCTGCTCCACAGAAAAGCAGGGCGTTAAAAGATGGCCTTCCAGAAAACCACTCCGCCCAGACCCAAAACACATCTTCTGGAAGAAAACAAGAGGTGGAGGGGAGTGGGATCAGCCTGCTGGAGGTCTGGGGATGAGGGTCAAGGATGCCAAGTGGTGAAGGGGGTGATTGTCCCATGGCCTAAAGACAGGGGTGGGGGAGAGTTAGGAAGAGAAGTGCTCAAGTTTCCTACTGGGGGAGGGGGGAGGCGGGTAGAGTCAGGGGTGTGGGCATGGAGACCACAGTCCTGTCATCCAGGGAGAGACAAGAGTGCTATTTCTCCTTGGGGTCCTAGAGAGGAAGGGTTGGTTCTGGCTGCCCCACAGAACTAGAGAAGCATATAGTAAGGATCCGCTAAGTTACACAGATGGCCCAGAAAGATCCTCCCCCTAGTTCTGCCTCTAAGATTTCAGCTTAGAGATGTTGCCCGAGCCTGAGTAGGGCAGAGGGAGATGGAGAGAATCCACATCTACCAAAGCATTCCTCTTGATATTTCTTGGTTCTCCCTTCCCCTTGTAATCCCAATTTCTTAATGACCCTGTTCTAAGGTGAACCAAGGATGTTAGCTGTGGTTTCATAGCTAACTTAATCCCAACCTCACCAAGGCTTTAGCTGAGTCAAAAAAGACATGATAGAACCAGAAATTATTTCTCTTCCACTGTTTCCTCTAGCAAAGAGGAAGGACAGACAGAGGAAAGGTTTCTTAGCCAAGGTTGAAAGATGGTTCAATCCAAGATGGTGCCTTTCTTGCACTTTATCCTCCTAGTTTAAAGAAGGCCGAAAGGATGTCCCCTTCCCAAACTAAGAAGAGCCAACTAAAGGAAGAAATGCTTTCATAGTTTAATACTGAATACAGCGTCTGATCTCCCCTGTACCCTTCCTCAGGGCTGTTCCCCTCCCCCACTGGACAACTGAGAATTGTCAACATGACTCACTTCTCCAAGGCCAATGTTCTCAATTCCTCCCAGTAAGCTAGAGTGGAAGTCTAGACCCTGTAAGCTGTCTTTACCTGGCTAGCAACTTTGCAAATTATTTCAAGTGGAGTGCAAACTCTCTACTGTTTAGTCACATGAATCCTCACAGAAAAAGCCTCTATCTGACTTGAGTTCTTAGATGAAGAAAAGAAAACAAAAAGCTCTGGTGGAAAGAGCTAACTAGGAGGTGGTGGTTCTGATACTCCATTGTAGACAGCCATTGGCCCAGCAGCTGGCCATGAGTTACCATGATTTTTATGGGTTTCACTCCCATGTTTCCCTGCAATGCTGAGTTCCCTTCTGTTTGGGGGTGAACAGCACTGTTGCAAGCCAAACAATCCTTGAACAGACTGCCCACAAGGGATAACCCTTGGGCACCAGGCAGTCTGAGGGATGCTCCCGGCTACACCCACTGTCTCTTGGGTTCCAATCAGCAAAAATATGAAACAGTCCTTGGACAAATGAGCATCTGCCCCTCTCTGTAACCTGCTCCTCCCATGAATGGTCTGGAGCACACAAACAAAAGCAGAACAAATGTGTTGGGCTTACATGTTAGATATCACTTTGCTCCCAGCAAAAATGTCAAGTCATTCCCAACAGATGGGACCTTTAATAACTGAATACTTTAAATAAATAAATGTCTATGGAATAAATTAGAGATTTTACCATTTTTGCTTTCAAAGGTATCAGGAATCATTTTGGCCTCAGGCGACTACTCCAGCCAGGAGATTTCTAGCAGCTTGCGCTACTCCTTTTTTGGCTTGGGAGTCTTGACCCTTCACCCCAGGGTCTCCAATTCAACACCAACTCCTGAACAAAAAGGAGCGGTGACCCACTGGCCTATAGGCAGGATCACCCAACACCAGGTTGACGTTCTACTCCATTTCCTCACCTCCTGTCCCAAGGGAGGGAGCTCAGTTCCAAGCTGACCCAGCAGAGCCTTCCTATACTATCCCCTGGGCAATGACCTGGGCAGGAGCTTTTTGTCCCCTTTTCCTTAGAGAAACAGGCTGGATTCTCTGAAAAGTCAAAAAGTTCATTGTCAAAGTGAGATGTGCAAGCCATTTCAACAGAAGGATGCAATCTGTTCTTCGCTTGGGATAGGTCAGCAGTAAGACTCTCCTTACTGTGCCACCAACCAGACCCCCACTAGAAGACCAAGCAATCTGGAAGAGCTCTCCTTGCTAAACTGGCTTTCCTGATGGAGAATCCCCAGGCGCTGTGCCTGGGGAATGCTTTGGAATGCACTAGCAGGGATTCCTGGGCCATTCTGTGAATAGAGTTGGTATATGAAGGATGATGGATATGCCCAGAAAGGGCCCACAAGGTGAGAGAAATGCATGGATTCTCCAGAACAAACCTCCAAAGACCCTGGATGATTCACTTTCTACGCCTCAGGGTCTCTTTTGACTCCTGAGTGATCTCCTTAACTCTCTAGGGTCAGACACTAGAGAGGCTTTGCTCCCTCAGCTAGAATTCCATACTCTGAGTCTGAGAAATTGAGGATTATGGAGTGGCCCCATAAGGCAGCAGAGAACTCCACCTGGCTTCTTCCTGCCCCAAAACATGTGCCTTTGCCAAATCCATTCCCTCCGAGGGCTTAAGTCTCCCTCCAAGTGCAAAGAGTCTCAGACAATGGTCTCCCTTGAACTAAAGTTGGCCATTCACTTGAGAATAAGTGATAGGGGCAGCCAGACAGGGGCAGCCACTTGAGGGCTCGGATCCTGGTGCTCCCTGTCCACACAGCACTCTGTGCTTAGACCCTGCAATCCACATGTTGCCTGGGAATCCACTCTCTCAACTCCTAGAGTTCCTAGGACACCCTGATTCAACCCGGATATCAAGCTGGCGGCTCAAAGTGAAGGATTCCGAACCCCCAGAGCTGACTTGTTTACCATCATGAAAAGAGGTTTACCAAGATCAAAAATGCTCCACCCTGGCTCATAAACAATGTGCTCTTAGGGCACAGAGAAAAAATAGGACTTTAGGCACTAAAAAGTGACACTTCACCCAGATCCAGCCTGGGAGAAGACCAGAGAGAAAGGGGGAGGGAAAGCAGGAAATTCCCAGCCCTTATTGGGTCCAGACCCTACGTAGGTGAGAAGAAGGGGGTGATGGAGGAGAAGACCCTTCTGTACACAAGACCTCAGGAGCCTGCAGCTACAAAACCCAAACTCACTAGTGCAGCCTTTTGAGCTTCCCCACCATCCTCTCCACCTGACTCTTGGTGCATGGTCCACAGGAAGGGGGTGGCCTGTCTGGTGGAGTTTAAATTGGGCTCCTGTCCTTGAGGCTTCCTTGTTCCCAGGAGAACATCTGGAAGCATGGGGTCAGGAAGAAGAGATTCGCTTTTATTGGGGAAACAAATCAGAAGGGGATTAGAGAATGAAGCACCTGAAGCAACGCCCCCTTGAGACTTCTTTTCAAGACCCAGGGGCTTCACAGGCATAACTTTGGCTCAACAACATTTCCCTTCTCAGAGCCAAGAATGGCCAGTGAGGGAAAGGGTGGGGACGAGAGGAGGGGGAGGAGGAGGGTCAGGGGAGGTCGGTACTGGGAGATGGTCCCTGCCCTCCTCGGCCCCTCCACCGGCCAGCACAGGGGGCAGTCCCGCTCCTTCTCCCTGGTACATAGGCATTATCTCTGTTTAAAATCTGTATATAATATATATTTATATTCTGTATATATATATATATATTTATATATATATTTATATGGTCTATGTACATGTATTGCACAGGCCTCTTGCAGCCACCCCTGTTCCTGCCTTGTCAGTGATAGTGGTTCCTCTTCTCTTCGCTTTCTGATGAGTAGTCACGGGACCTGATGCCATTCTGAAGGTTGATGAGCGAGTCCTTCATCTGTAAGACAGGTTTGTGGCCTCAGCGAGCTTCGACCAGCAGCACCCGCCACACCCAGGAAAGGCTCCCTGATCACACCCGGGAGCCACAGGGAGCCAGGTATCTAAACTAAGAGCCACAGCCCCAGGCAGAAAAGTAATGGATGATCTAGCATGGAAACCCCTAGGGGAAGGTCTACTGCGTCTCAGTGGTCTGTAGTCCTGGTATTGCTGAATCAAGAACTTGCTCCAAGCATCCCACCACACTAAGGGGCCCACGGAGATGGCCATTTGTCTTCTGTTCATTCTGTGTGCTTTCCCAGCCAGCCCAGAAAACACTGTCTTGTCCCATCCATGATACCCCATTTTTTCTTTCAGTCTGGGAATCTTTTCTATCGCCTTCACCCATCTCACCCATTTATTAAGACCCAAGACAAACCCAAGCTCTCTCTGGCTCCTCTGCACTGCTCACGCCTCGCCCCTCCTCTACCTCTCATTGGGGCTTGAGTTGTTCTGCACTCTAGTAGCTTTGCCTCGAGTGTGTTGGGACTGACACTGTCTCTTGCTCCCTGCCCAGCTATGTCGTGGGTGACCAGCAAAGAACTGAGTAAGCTCCAAGTTATAACCCCATCATTGAAATGACCTTAATTGGATTCTTTATCCTCCATTATGGAACAGATACATTAAAAGGACCACCAATGGGGCAGTTCCAGTGGTAGAATCCTGAGGTGGATATCCTACCCTCGCACACAGATGCTACCCCCAGGAAGGTGCTCTACTACAACAGTTAACATCTCAGGAGAAACAGCTATGGATTTTGAGGATCTCAGGTCTCTCTGGCTACCCTTCAGCTTTCTTCTCTCTGGTTTGTCTACAGTCTCTTCTACAGGAAGGAGGATTCTATTATTCTTCTTTTAAGTTCCTTTTAAAGGGAATGAAACACAACAACTATTTCAATGCTTGAAGAAATTACAAATCTTATAGCCCCCAAACCAGTCACTTAAAGGAACTCACCCTGAAATAGAATTCTAGTGCCAGAGGAGAGATGGCTCCTCCAGCCCACCTGCCTCCACTTAATCCACAAGTGCCTTCTCCAATCTCATCCCCCCAAAAACTTTCACTAGTTCTTAGTTCTTCAAAGAAGCCCGTTCCATGGGGACCCAGCCAGAAGTACTTATGTTTTTAATTTATGGGTCAAAAGTCTAATTCCTGAAACATCTCACCCTAATTCAATACAAGACACTTCACTGTTCCTCTAGCCCTTCTTCTGGAGACCATTGTATTCTGAAAACCATTGCATTCTCCTTTCCCCAGCTTTCCCTTCCCCTGAGCATATCCTCAGTCTTGTCAGCCCTTCTTGATCTGACAGGGCATCCAAACTCTATATGTGCCATTTACCCTCTTTGGGTTAAAAACTGCCCTCCTTATACATGATAACATAGCTACATACAGTTCTCTAGACATGTTCAGCTGGGTGCAGAGAGCTGCATTCAAAATCTCTCTACTTGATTTAGGGTTAAGATCAAACTAGGAAGGGCAATAACACTTAACATTAATCAGTGCCTCCCATTTTTCATCAAATTCTGATAATTTCATGAAGCAAAGATCACAATTCCCATTTTACAAATGGGAATGACAGGGAAGCTCACTCTAATAGTTAATCTCTTGCTCAGGGTCACAGGACTAGTGTGTGGCAGGGTGAGGAATCCATCTTAGGTCTTGCTGACCACAAAGCATCAGGGAGATCCTCTTTAGGAAAAGTCATCTGAAGATAACAGATGAAGCCCAAGAGCAGCTGTGCTCTCAAGTCTCTTGCTCAGCAAAGGTGGGTACCTACTGTCTTGGTAAACACATGGGAGCTTTCCTACGATACCTGATTCTTCTGGAGAAGAAGAAACTCCTTCCCCTAACAAGACTAAGCTAATGGTTAACTTTACCTCAAGATGATTTTCTTAAATAATCATTTAAGAATGATTAAAGAATCATTAAAATGATTAAAGAATCATTCTTAAATAATGCATTTTCTTAAATGCATCTGGCTTCTAGAAAGAACACAAGCAACCACACCAGGACAATGTTATGAGAAGACCACACAGTGCAGTCAGCTTTCCAGAGTCTTAGTGCCACTTCTGAGGAGGCACAGCAGGAGGCTGCGTGTTGGGGACAAAGTTTTGAAGACCGGGGGAGCAGGGGATAGACAGCAAAAGGAATTCGAAAGCTGTGCCCCACGGAGAGCACATTTCTTTAAACAGGGAAATTCTTTCTTTAAATGTACCTAAGCTTTCTAAAAAAGAAAGAAAAAAAAGTTCTCCTTCCGTCTCATGTACAGCTTTCCTGCTGTAAACCCGGTGTGACATTTCATTGTCATCATTCTGGGAACTAGATCTGTGCTCCCAAAAGTGCACTCAAGGATGACTTTAAAATAAGAGCAGATGGCCCAGGAGGAAAAGTGAGGAGCTGTGGTCTCATTCAGAGCTCAGGAAGGAACTCTGTCCCTGGAAGAGAAAGAGGGCGGGGGGGGGGGAAGGGGTGGTGCGGCTCACCTGGTCAAGAAGCATCACCGAGGATTTGATGATTTCCCTCCATTTTTGGAGCTCGGTGTCATGGTATTTTTGTTGGGACTCTAAGAGCTGGGCCCATTCTGTCTGAGACTGGGGTAACCTGTGGGGTAGAAGAAGGGGTGCCCCGGCAGCTGGAGTTACGCTCAGTGGATTGTCCTGTGCTCCCAGACCCCTAAAGGACAGAGAGTCACATCAGAGTGCTTTGTCCTCAGCTCACTGTCCCCCATTGCGCTGTGCCCCCAATCAGAAGCAGATCCAAGCGACAGGGATAGTTTTCAGAGCTGGCCTATGGACTCATTCCAAAGGGTTATCCCACAGCCAGGAGCAGCGAGGCAGCCGCAAGGAGATGGGGAGGCATGAGCCAGGGCACGTGCTGGGTGGGGAGGAGGAAGTGGCAAGGAAAGAGGCCAGCATTACCTTTCTTGGAGCCTCAGACCCTGCCAGGCAGTGAGGGTCTGGGTGGTGTATTCCAACATCCAGAGTTTGTAGAATAGCATCATGTTAAGGATGACCAGCAGCACCAGACTAGGAAGGAGACAGAGGAAGAAAGCAACAGCAATAAGATGCCATCTGAGAGCATGCTCCCCTCAAGAGCCTGGAACCCCCCAGCCCAGAGGCTGTTCTGTTTGGCCACTGGGTCAGTGGAAGCATTGTGAGGAGAGGACTAGTGAGCCAGAGATAGAGCAGGGGAGCAAGAGAGGTCAGAGAAAGAGGGACACAGCAGGAGAGCCATGGGGAGGCATGGTGGGGAAGCCAGTGGAGAAGAGACACACACATCACCCAGAATCTGGGTGCCTGGGGTAAGAGAGGTAAGATGGAGAGGAAAAGTGATCAGGGAGTAAAGGGAGAAATTATAGAACCAGTACCTGAAACAGATCCTAATGGGAGCAAGGAAGAAAAATGGGGAGGAGGCAGAGGTTAGAAAAAAGATTGGCATGGAGATAGGGAAGCTGCCTGAAATGGAACCGGAAGAAAGAAATGCTAGGCACAAAGACCCAACAGACAGGAGATGTGGCAGGGAAGGAGCAGGAGGAAGGAAATGAAAACACACTTAAGTGTTTCAAGGGTGGTAAGTCTAAATAAGTTCCTCCTACCCACCCAACCTCAGAACACACTGACAGGATGGAACTACAGCTGCAGGGGAGGAGCCTAGTACAGCCCCAGCTACGTCTAGGCACTCCCTAGCCATTAGCTGAACTGACCTGCCAGGGTCTGGCAGGGTTCACAAGGACTGAAGGAGGTTTTGCAGGGACTGGCTAGAACGGGTTGTAGACAAGGAGTGGTAAGAACCCAGGGCCAGCGGGGAATGCAGTCTGGGGACAACACTTGGCCTCAGGGCTGCCTGAAGATCACTTCAACAGAATCTCAATGGGATGGAGAGATGACTCAGGTAAAGGGGTATTCTGAGACAGGCAGGATGGGGCACAAATCCTGGCTCAGCACGGAGGAGTTTCTGAACCTCTGACCAAACTTTCCAGATCTGCTGACACCGAGCTTCCTCAAGTGGATATGTACCTCGCTTGGGCTTGGGGCTCACAAAGGAGTGTGTGTGGGTGAAAGTGCCACACCCATGGGGGTTTCCAAGAGCAATGCCATAAAGGAGGGGGATACAGATACACACAGGAATAGATGACAACGGGAAGGTAAAACAAAAACATGGAAGGAAAATCAGAAAGGAGAGGAAATCTATGTTGTGCCTTCAGCTCCCAGGAGGTGAGCAGCTATGCATCTGATGCCAAGTTTCCCACTGGTGTTTCTGGGATAGACAGGAGTGTCCTCAAGCTCCATTCCCTGGGACAACCCAGCTGTGATGCTGGGATTCAGTGAGTTCTCCACAAGCATCTCTAAGTCTTGTGCCTCATATCACTGACAAAGCATCAGCTCATGCTTTGGATGGATGACTGGATGACTAGCACCCCCATTTCCTAGGCATTCCACTTCCTAGACTGTTAGCAGGTACTTACAGTCCTGTCTGTGTCCAGTGAAGAGTAAAGCACATCCCTGCATGCTGCTTAGGTGAAGGGGGTCTGAGCCTACTCACCATGCCAGAGGCTGGCAGAGATGGGGACTTTCCCAGTACCACATGCCTCAGGGGAATGCCATGGGCATACCTGCTACCCAGCCCTAGGCAGTGATGAATGAGGAGGTGTCTGATGCCAAACCAAAGAAGCCCCGCAGTGAATTAACACTAAGGGCTGCAGCTGACTCCAAGAACAGGCTTCTCTACCTCCTCAAAACACAGAAGGAGCTTCAGCACAGAAGGAGCCCAAGGTTCCAGTTTTCTGTCTACTAAACCCAATGCTTGAGACCAGTTTAACAGAACTACGGCACACATCACACGAGGAGCTGACGGTGTGACATGTGAGTTCGACTGGTTTTACAGCTCTCTTAGTACCAAAGTTTGTAAAGCTACCTTGGTTTCCTTCATCAGAGGCAGAGCTTACGTCTACTTTTATGGCACACACACATTCAGGCAAGGTCTATAAGGACCCTCCTTGCATCCATCACAGGCTCCTCTCCTTGAACTGGCTCCTGGGGCTGGTCTACAGCCCCAGGCTCCTCCTCACACCCTATGCTCACCTAAGATGATCTAGTCTGCACCCACGGTTTTTGTGCTACCCCTGATGAAATCAGCAACAGCAGCCCACACTTCTCTCCTTAGCTCCAGGTCCACACCCACAAACAGCCATCTGTCACCTCCACCTGGATCACCTATGGCAACTCAGATAAACCTAGAACTGACGCATCTTCTCTGATGACCTTTCCCCAAGTTCCAGGACTCCGTTAAATAAAGACACAGACCCCCTCGGACACTCACACCTACACCTCTTCTTTTTTAGCTCCAGCACTAGTTGGTTAAATACCCTTCCCTCCCAGGCTCTCATAGCTCCTGATCCGAGTTAACAATCCTCTGTTATAGCACTTCCTTGTCTCTAGTCCCTTCTTTCTAGTCGTGTCTCTGTGGTGGTCACACTGATATTTTCATTTGATGCAAATCCACCAGTCACTCCAGGGCTTCCTTCAGTATTTCCTAAGGGTAAGAGCTGCGCCCCAACTCTTGCCTTTTCAAATATGCTTTCATGAAGACCTGGAGGCTGCGAATGGGGCACCAGGGGCACAGGAGCCAGACCAACCTAGTCTCAGAGTCAGCATCTAGACAACTCCACTCCACCCACCCTGCAGGCAACTCCCTCTCATAGACAGCGCGAACCCATGCAGGAAGGGCTGGGGCTAAACCAAGCAGAAGAGCTGTCTGAGCCTATCCGACCTGCTCCCTACTCTGAAAGGTTTACAAACATCCTGAGCTGACCAGGGGCTTTGGATAGCTGTACTCTCCTACCTCACTCTTGCATATTTAACTTTCTTTCATTCCAACCTAGTATTTTCCTGTGTAGCTGAGCCTACTATTTCACAAAGCTGTAACGTTTACTCTGAATTACTTGCAATAAAACCAGCAAATGCTTTTCCAGGACTATAGCATAGCTATAGTTTAGTCTGGTTTTGGTTTTGTCTGGTCACCACCCTTTGGCAGGTGTAGGCCCCAGCAGTAGGCATCTAGAACACCTCACCAGGCTCATGGAAGGTGCGGAGGCATCTTTATAGGAGGGTGGATGCGGTGGTGTAGTTGTTTTGAATTTCCCGCCTGTTTTTGCCCACTTGAAACTGAGTTCCTGAAGCCTGTAGGGCTTCTAGCCATAGTCTCTTCTGAACGCTGAAGGCCTAGCATAGAGTACATGCTAAACAAAACAGAGAGAAAAGCAGCAGAAGGGAAGGACAGTCAGAGCCACCAATTCAGGGAGAGAAGACCAGAGCACGAAGGAAACAAGAACAAGAGAAAAAAAAAAGCCAGGCAGTGATAAAGTCATTCACAGGCCTGGAGAGTTGGAGGGATAGGAGGTGGCAGGCAGTGTGGAAAGGTGATGAGGGCAGAGGCGGGCAAAGAGCCTGGGATTCCTTACACACAGCTGATAACCAGCAGCAGCTTGGACACACTCTGCAGGTGAAAACCATTGGGGGTGTCTTCGGGGATATGCCGTGTCTGCGTGGAACCTGTGGGGGTGAATAAGAGGTCTTCAGCAGCATGGCCCAGGCAGCCCCAAGTGCTGTGGTGACACCGGTCACGCAGGGAACTTCACAAAGTGACAAAGAACTGTCGATGGTGCTGTCATGCCATTTCGATGAGAGCTGCACCAGGCACTTTAAGAGTGGAAGGCAAATTCCCCAAGGGCAAGGGGAGGGGTCAGGCAAGGTGAACAAGAGAGTCCCCCAACAAGGATGCAGAGAGCTGGGCAGGGGGCCTGTAGCTGCAGAAGGGGAAGCAGAGCAAGTCAGTGCTCAGCTGACTCTATTGGCCACTGGCTACAAGATGTATACAAATCCCAGAAGTTCTCTGAGAGCCGATTATTATTCAAATGCAGTGTCAGTCAGATACCCTCTGTGTGAAGCACATGACACAGAGTTCTGGTGGAAGCTGTTTGGGAGGAAGCAAGCAGGACACACTCCTCATCCTCCGCTTCCTCTCCTATTGCCATCCTGCTCTGAAAATCGCCCCGGGTCAGCAGAGCAAAGTTCACAAAACCCCGGATTCAGCTGCTTTCTGAGGCCCTGATCATGGGAGTTCACCGCCTGGCAGGCACATCCTCAGTGGGCCCATGGGGCCAAGTGAGTGGTGGCTGCCTTTGATCCCCTGCCTTAGTGTTATGAGGTAACTTCTGTGGTCTGAGTCTTGGCTTCTTCCTGGGGTACTTCCCATGAACTTGGAAGCTGTGTACTCAAGACAGCCCTGATAGCCATGGAGTGCAGGTATTGTGGAGAGACAGATCCAAAGGTAAGCTGCTCAGCAGGACACACCTATGGCTTCAACAGGAACTCAAAGGACAAAGGAAGACAGGTAGAGAATCTGGAAATTCATATTTAGTGAGTCATGTGTCAGTGATCTACAATCTACACCAGCCAAGTTGCAAAATGTACTACAGCCTGGTGAACCTTGGCTGCAGCCGGCACTCCTAGGCAAACCCCTATGCCACACAACCCACCCCATCTGGCACATACCTGCAACGTGTTTAATCCTATGACCCACATCTTCATCAGTGGGTGTGGTGACGGGACTCATCACCTCTTCCAGGTGAGGGACCCTCAGGTGGGCATGGGGACGCTTCCTCCTCCGTACCGTTGGGGGCTTGCTGGCCTTCTCTTTGGGAGACTGTCTATGCATCTCAGCCAGGTAGGTACTTTCTGTTTTGGCCAGCTCACTCTCTGTCCAAGACAAAGTCACATATCAGAGGCCCATACTTCCAAACCAACACTGGCCTCCAGAAGCCACTCTGTCTACCCCTAGCTGAGCCTTCTCCAAAGGAACCATCTTACCCACTACACTGTGGAATGGCTGGAAGGACACGGGTCCCTCAGGGATGCAGATGGGTCTCATCAAGTATTGCTGAGACCCTAGCTGGGTGTGGTGGTGCGTGCCTGTAGTCCAAGCACTGGGAGGCAAGAAGCCTGGAATCGCTTGAGTTCACATGTTCGAGTCTACCCCTGGCAACATGGTGAGCCCTGGTCTCGAAAAAGCAGCCAGGTG
>PVHY01001850.1:118769-143158 GCA_004024945.1 Uropsilus gracilis | reverse complement strand
ATTTGTTGGTTGGTTAAGTTGATGTTCAGTTGTTGGTTGTTTGGCCCGTTGTTCTCTTCCGATATCTGGTAAATGTGTGTGTATGTGTTTTGTTTTGTTTTTTTACCCTGGGGCTTTCCCATTTCACTAACATTTGTTAACTATCCTGATCTTTTGTGCTCTTCACCTCCCACACCTTCTTCCCCCTCCTC
Organism: Uropsilus gracilis; assembly: GCA_004024945.1. Lineage (NCBI taxonomy): Eukaryota > Metazoa > Chordata > Mammalia > Eulipotyphla > Talpidae > Uropsilus > Uropsilus gracilis. The sequence goes on along the minus strand of PVHY01001850.1, from coordinate 142,967 downwards.
CTCTCTCCCTCCATGGTTCAGTCCCATTGGTTGTTTTCATTTTTTCTTATGTTTGTTTTTCCCTATATCCATCATATAAGTGAGACCATCCTGTACTTCTCTTTTTCTTTTTGACTTATTTCTGCTAATATGAGTCTTTCTAGTTCCATCCAGGTTGCTGCAAATGATATGTGTTTGTCCTCCTTGATGGATGCATAGTATTCCATCGTGCATATGTACCACATTTTTTTAGCCAATCATCTGTTTGGGAGCATTTGGTTTGTTTCCAATTCTTTGCAACTGTAAACAGGGCTGCAATGAACATGCGTGTACATGTGTCCTTTTGAATTAATGTCTTCATGTCCTCTGGGTAGATTCCTAGTAGTGGGATTGCTGGGTCAATTGGTAAGTCCACTTTCAATTGTTTAAGGGTCCTCCACACAGTCTTCCATAGTGGCTGGACCAGTTTGCACTCCCACCGGCAGTGTAAAAGAGTTCCTTTTTCTCCACATCTGCGCCAACATTTGTGGTTGTCTGTTTTATTTATGTGGGCCATTCTTACTGGTGTAAGATGGTATCTCAGTGTGGTTTTAATTTGCATTTCCCTGATTATTAGTGAAGTGGAGCATTTTTTCATATGTCTATTAGCCATCTGTTTCTCCTCTTTGGTGAAGTGTCTTTTTAGTTCTTCCCCCCATTTTTTGATTGGGTTTTTTGCTTTGTTTTTGGTGAGCTGTAGGAGCTCTTTGTGGATCTTTGTTATCAGACCCTTGTCACTTGTCTGGAGGACAAAAATTTTCTCCCAGTTGGTTGGGTTTCTTTTTGTTTTGTTTATTGTCTCTTTTGCTGAAGTGTCTGAGAAGTGTCTTTTTAGATCTCCCCATTTTTAACTGTGTTTTTTGCTTTGTTTTTATTAAGTTGTGTGAGTTCTTTTAATGTTTGTTGAACATCACTGTCTGTTTCTTAGAGATTTGTAACGGTTCTTTGTATACCTTGTTAATGATCCTTTTATTGGCTGTATATATTATAAAAATCTTCCCTCGGTTTGCCTTCATTTTCTCTTTATGTTAACTCTGGCTAAAGATCAGTTCTTTGTTTTAATGCAGTCAAATTTGTCATTTTTTTCTTTCTTTGCATGGGATTAAGAAAAAAACTTGGAAACTTGACTCTGGTCATCATATCACAGTGTGTAGGCACACTGTGTATTATACATCTTAAATATAACTGATTTTATTTTTCAGTTACACCTGGCAAAATCCTTCTCTCCTATACTTCTTTTGAAACTGAAATGGACAGTGGATCACCCTATGCTATATGAAATCAACTAAACTATATAAAATAAAAAGAAATACTTATCAGCAGGTGGTGTTGGTGCCCCCTCTCATCGTCTTCCCCCCTCCCCCCGCACACACACATCCTACTGATGAATGTTTATGCTACAATACTTGCTATTCTACTTGTAGGTGGTGGGAGCAAACTGATGATGACACAGGGCCAACAGGGACTGCCAAAGACATAATATTCCCAAAATTTCCTTCAAGCAATGAAAGGCAAAAAGCTAATAGGAGAATGTTTTGCTTTCCTTACTCACTCTCTGAGTTAACTCTAGAACATGTTCTATATATATTTCCCAAACTATGTCAAATACTGAAACCCCAGGGTTTATTATCACAGTCACTAATAAATATTTGAAGCATTCATAGTATTTCTAATCTAAAATTTAAAAAAGAAAGAGGAGAGTCAAATTAAAAGATGAATGCAAATAACAGTAAAAAGCAAACTTCTCTTAAAATATTTCCTCTCTGCTTCTTTGGTTTTCTTGTAATGGGTTAGAGTAAGTTCATGAGGCAGGACTGGTACCTGGCTCACACTTTCCATGTCACTGTTGTATAAACCTGCTGTTCCCACAGTCCTTTAACCTCTTTTGGCTCACTTTCTTTCCTTGCTTCTCTTTTTCACCAGTGTATCCTAGATCACCTGCCAAATAAATGATTTGCATTTGAGTCTTTCTTGCAGTACCAAACCCCTCAGGAGTAAAAACCTCCACCCACAAAAAAGAAAACAATTATATTTAAGAAATACTTTTCCATCCTGAGTTCACAAAAATCATTTTTTAAATTTTTCTTCAAATAGTTTTAAAATTAAATCTTTTATAAACTGTCTTCAATTTAGAAAATTGGATTTATTTTAATTTTATATTTAATTTAACTGTAATTTATTAATTTTATATCTTGAATTTCAATATATTTGTGATTGTGTTTCCATGTATAGGGTGCAGTAGGGATTCTATTTTAATTCTTCCTCTTTATTCAAGCACCACCTAATGAAATCAGTTATTTTCTTCACTAGCCAGTCAAGCTGTCTTTTCCTTCCATCAAATTTTTGTGCATATATGACTCTATTTCTAGGTTCTATCTTTTCTCCAAATTGTTCTATTAGACTACCCTATATCCAAACTGCATCTTCTTAATTACTGAAGATTCTTAAGTTTTGGTATCTGGGAGAGCAAGGTCTGCAGATTTTCAGTTGAATGTCAGGGCTGTCTTAGCTATTCTTGCATTTTTACCATGTACATTTTAAAACTAGCATACCCATTTTCAAAAGCTGTCTGATTTTTGTATTGGAATTATCTGAGTCATAGATCAATTGGGAGATAATTTGTCTTTGTAAATTATCATTTTTTATTATTTATATATAAATTTTACAACATTGTTCTTTTATAATATTGAGTTTACTCATTCATAAACATTGTATAGCTCTTATTTAGATATTTAGTGTTTTTCAGTGCTTTATATATTTCTCTATATTGTTTATTGAAAAAAATTGTTAGATTTACATCTAAATGAAATATATTTTTATTGCTGTTGCAAATAATATCCTTAAAAATATCACATACTTGTTAGGTAAGTAGAAATGCAATTGGCTTTAAGTATTGACTTTGCTGCCAAACACACTACCCTCACTTATTATTTCTAATAATTTATGTGAAAATTTTCTCAGGTTATCCATATAAATAATCATAGCATCTGAAGTTAATATTGTTGGTCTTTTCTAATTTTTAACTGTTTAATTTTATTATCTTTAAAGTCATATATAACATTTGCTGGAGATAATGATCAATCTGTGAATTTTCCCAGTTCAAAAGATTATTGGATTATTTCATTATCAAGTATTTATTAAAAGGTTCCCTAAGTTACCCTGTATCAGAGTAAGAGGACCTCTTTTATTCTGGTTTTATAAAGATATTTTTTTAATAATTCTGAGCTTATATTGATGCTTTTTCTGTATGTATTTTAGTATAATATGGTTTTATCCCTCTCCTAGTTAATGCAGTCAATTACATAAATGGATTTGCTTATATTGAACCCCTATTAATTTCCTAAAATAAACTAATGTTTTTCCTAGTTGTGTACAGAGTTGAATTATTTTCTAATATTTTGTTGGGGGGTATTTGCCTCTAATTTTCTTTTTTCTCATAATAAGCTTGCCTAGTTTTGATATCAAGATTACACTAGTGTCACAAAATGAGAGGAATAGTCCTTTTCCTACTCATTGAAAGTATAAATGTCAGGTTGACGTTACCAATGCCTTAAGAATTTGTCTGATTACATTTGTCTGACCATCTGGGACTGCTGCTTTCTTTGCTGGAATCTTTAAACTACTGATTCTACTTCTCTCAGTTTTTGCAGATTTTTTCCCTTGAGTTTATTTTTTTTTACTTTATATTTTTCTAAAGAATTTTGCCATGTCACATAAATGTCAAATTTATTTCTATAAGAGGATATTTAGTTTTGTCATTTTAGTCTTTTTACTATGAAATAGCCACTACATTACACAGTGTGTAAAATAAATCTGCATCTAGTTAGTCTATTAATAGTCAACTTCACTGCGCCCTGCCCCCCCCCAAGACACACACACATATAACTACTATCCTAGCTTCATAATAGTAATGACCTTAATGGAAAAAAAATAGCAACCACTGGGCACAGAGAAAGCCTACAGGGACGAATAATCAGCCATTAAACAAAGCAAGTAATATTGGAGGATGCTGGTTAGCTTTAGCCAGTTTTCCAAAGCCCTGTGAAGCCACCAGTAGCAGAAGTAACAATGGGATATTTTAACCAGCTCCATGGGCCAACTTTGCCTCCAAGTGAGAGTTTTAAGGTCATTAAAAGTTGAGTTGGTGTCCATTCTTCCTGTGTACCAACAGGTGGAGAAGGAGTCTCTGTCAGTGAAGATATGGCTCAATCATCTTTTCCCTAGCAGGTGCCCCTCCCCCAAAACTGTCTTGCATTAATTCCTTCTGGCACCATATTATATTCCCTTATATTCTCATGGCAGATTTGAAGGCATTTTCTTTATATTTCTTTGGGAAGAAATGATCAAAGAAGAATAATCAAACTGCCATTTTGAATTAAAATTCTCATTTTCATTATGCAGATCGATCAGGCAGTAGTATCAGAAGACTAAGATCCTGGGCTGAGTCAGCCTGCCTGGGTGTCTGTCTATTCTATCCCTTCTCTGTTGGATCATCTGGAAAAGCTGTTTCAGCTCTCTCTGCCTCAGTTTTTCTACTTTAAAATGGGGTAAATAGTACTCATTTTATAGATAGTGTGGAGACTTGACATATTAAGATAAATGAAGAATTTAGCAGGTGCCTGGCACAGTCATCCTTGCTCTTCCCCCACCTCATTCTCTGGTGTAGTTTGGAGATCACCAACTTGACTTTCTGCAGACTTAGTTAGGATCATTATCAATTCCCGTTATGTCCACACCTCTGTTCTTTCTGAGTGATGTTATATAGCTGATTATGGAAGTCACATCTTTTCACTGCTTACTGAGTAGATTAAATAGTGTCCTACAATCTTCTTCTGATTTCTATGGTAAATAATTGAAAAATCTATTTTGTCTCTAAGGATCCAGGATTAATTCATATTGTCATGTGTTTATTATCTAATTGGTACTGTTCTAAGTGGTTTTAAGTATACCGGTGAGCATGATAGAAAAATTAATTATTGTCTCCATCATGTGCATGCTAGTGGTAGGAGACAGATAATAAAATATATAGTGAAATAAGCATTGTGTGTGTCAAATGATAAATGCTAAGGAGACACATAAAACTGGTAAAGGCAAGAGTGATTATGGTTTTGGAGGTTACCAATTGCTAACGGATTGAGGAAGATCTGCCTTACAGACTGTGTTTGAACAAGGATTTGGAGGAGGTGAGGGAATTGTTTATCTGGGAAGATAATCCAACCTAGAGGAATGACAGGTGCCAAGGACTGCAGGCAGAAGCATACCTGACATAATTGAAAATAACAAAGTAGTAAAGAAGAAACAGAAGGAGATGAGGTCAGAAAGGCAACCTGAATTGAGAGTTCAGGTCATGTGGGGTTTTGTGAGTCACTTGAACTTTAAATTTCAGTGGCCTGAAACCACATAGGAGGGTTCTGAGTGGAGAGATGGGTGTGTGATGTTTTGCATTTAATAATGATCGTTCTGGCTGCTTTGTTGAGAAAAGGGTACAAGGATGACATTGCACTGAGCATCTAGGGAATTGCTTTAATCAACAAGGTTAGGAACCAGGGTACCTAGAGAAAAAAAAAAAACAAGCAGTAGAAGCTGAAGAAAATGGTGATGATCTTGCTGTTTATTAAAGGATGAACCAAGAAAATGAGCTGACAGAAAACATGGGTTATTGGCAGAGCTGTTGCCTTTTTACAAAGGGAGTGGAAGCCAATCATAGAGAACGCAGGTGGAGTATGTTCCCTGCAGTTGTACAAATCAGGGACTTGGATGCAACAAAAGTGAGGAATCAAAGTGTTTCAGACTCTAAGAAAGAAAATGGAGTTGATATGAACTGAGATGGAGAAGACTAAGCAGAGTGAGTAGTTGCGGCTGGGAATGATCAGGAGGTTAGCATTGCACATGTTTAATTCCAGGGGCCGATTAACAATCCAGATGGATAGGTTGAACAGACATTTGGAAAGTAGACTCTGGAGGGCAGGGAAGAGGTCTGTCCTGGATACATCAATTGGGGAAATTATTAACAGATGGAGGGATTTTAAAGTTATGAGACTAGAGGAAAAATTAGGGGATGAGTATGAATCAAGAGTTAGCAAACTCTGCCTTTGGCCAAATCTACCCAGATGCTTATTTTGTAAATAAAATTGTGTTGGAACACTGCCACATCCATTCACTCATATGGTCAAAGTGAGATATTTGAAATGGAAATTGCAGCAGTATTACAGCTTATTTTAAAATGGACCCATGCCCATGGCTAACAGAAATCTTGTATTGATCCCTGGTTTGGCTCTTCCTAGTTACTCAGTTTCCATTAAAAAGTTGTTGGCTGTGTCAGACGTTGGTCACACAGCTGAACAAAGCTCCTGGCCCAATGAGTTAAGTGATTTGCATGTAGAGATTATGTAGCACACCTGAGAGAGGCTGGTGGCACTGTCCTACTTTACAGAGAGGGACACTAAAGTGTACAGAAACAAATCATTTCAATGAGGTTATATAAAATTAAAACCACACTCAGATACCATCTTACACCAGTATGAATGACTCATAAAAACAAAAAAACAACGGACAACAATGAGTGTTGGTGTGGATGTGGAGAAAAAGGCACTCTCTTACACTGCTGGTGGGAGTGCAAACTGGTCCAGCCACTATGGAGGACTGTGTTTCAATTTCAAACAATTGAAAGTGGAATTACCATTTGACCCAGCAATCCCACTAGGAATCTACCCAGAGGACATGAAAACACTAATTCAAAAGGATACCTGTATATGCATATTTACAATTGTAAACATTTACAATTGTAAATTGTAAACAATACAATTTACAATTGTAAATTTACAATTTACACAGCTCTGTTTACAATTGCTAAGATTTGGAAACAACCCAATTGCCCCCAAACTGATGAATGGCTGAAAAAAATATGGTATATGTACACGATGGAATATTATGCATCAACCAAAGAAGATAAACATGTCATTTGCAGCAACATGGATGGAGTTAGAAGGAATCATAATAGCAGAAATAAGCCAGAAAGAAAAAGAGAAATATGAGATGATATCACTTATATGAAGAATATAGGAAAAAACAAGCAAATGAATAAGAAAAATTTGAAACAACCAACAGAACTAAACCATAGAGCGAGAGGGGGAGGAGGAAGAACACGGGGGAGGAGAAGAACACAGGGGAGGTAGAGGGTGCAAAGAACTGAGATGGTTAAAGGGTGTTGGGAAAATGGAAGAACCCCAAGCTACACATACACACATATACATATAAATAATAATATTTTTAAAATAAATGAGGTTGTATAATAAAGTAACAAACACAGCCTAGATGAAGCCCGGACCCTCTGTCTACCATGCATTTTCCATGCAGACCTTTCTTCATCACCTGGCAGACCTGTGGATTCTGAAAGACTGACAAGCAATCACACTCCTCTTAGCAGCCAAGCAAGGATGTGGCCTCAGGTCACAGGCAGTTTTTAATGGTACCGCCAACTCCATAGGTCAGAAAGTCCTTTCCAATGAACCAGACTTTCATTCTTTGGATTCAGCTGGGTCTTTTTTGTTTTCCTCTCTTATTGTGAAATGACTTATTGGGGCAAGATTCCTTTTTTTTTTCTCTTATCTTCTAATTCTGTGTCACATTACCCTTCCATTCTTCTTTATAATTCTGTAATGAATCCACATATTCCCTTTCCACAATTTCATTTCTTCTTCTATCTAACAGCATGGGACTTTCCATCCTTTTGACAGAGTTCTACAACAAAGGTTAATTACTTGATAATTTCATTCCCCCTTTCTAAAAAATGCACACTAAAATTGCTAATTTTAACCATGCTTCTTGTCAGTAGGTTCATATAAATTCACTGTAATTAAACCAGATGTTTTCTTGTGCCTTAAAGTCAGGTGGTAATTTAAGGGGAAATTTTCATTTCAACATTAAGGAGGACAAAGTGTTATCATGAGGTGTTTTCTCCTCTCTTCTCTTTCTCTCCATTTTCATATCTGCAAAGTATAATCAGTGATGGTGGCATCTGATGGGAGTTGTGAGGACTGACAATTCAATTTTATAAAAGCCCAAAGTCTTGAACACAATGCCGATATTTTTTGTTCTCTTCTTTCCCAGTGTCATGTTTGTTGGCTATTATTCATTATAAAGAAATCAGAAGTAACTTAAGAAATAACAAAAATAATTTGAAAATGGTTTGAGTAGCTATCATTACGGCAGGTGAATCTTAAGTAGACAAGACAGATTTAGATGATTTCAATCCACTTATTTACTCTAGTCTTGTTGGAAGGAAAATTTTAATTTTCTGTATAAATCTGTGCATCTGAAGACATTAAATATATCTTTCTAATAGCACTATACAGTGGTGTGTTAGTAAATGTTTCACAACTAGCTATCCAGGAAAACAAAGCAAAACACCAATGTATTTGTCAGTTTGCATGGTGTAAATATACATATTGTGGCCCATGTCAGCCAATGAATGTGATATTGCTGAACTTGGAGGTGGGAAGAGAGGCTAATGATCTGCTCTAGCAAGTCAGTATGAGTTGGTTTTGACTACAGAGGAAGTACATTTATATATAGCCTCATCTCAAACAATGTACATAAACAGGGCCTTGTGACATTGGGAAAGAGGTATGCAATGGCAAATACTCATTCATTCATTCACTCAACAAATATGTCATTGTTCACAGGCAGATAATAAACACATAATTGTATATATACAGGTATATGTGTATACACATGTATAAACACAGATATAATACACACATAAACAGGGTGTTGGAGATGATGAAAGTGCTACAAAAAAAAATAAAAACACAGAAGGTGTTACTGAGGTTTTAAGCTTCCTCTCATCCCCTGAGATGATCAAAGGAAAATTCACAAATAAGGTTTTGGGATCTATTTCTCAGCCCCGCCACTTATTACTTGGTAATACTGGACAAATTCCTTACAAGCCTTGTTGTCAATTTCTCTTCCACAAAGCTACATCTACAATAACATCTACACTTGAGTATTTGTTCATTGTGCAAATGGAAAATAACAGGACAATGTGTAGCTCATAAAGGCATATGATTAACACAACTGCCTTTCTCCTGATCCTTTATATTTTAATGTCATCTTTGTAAACATCTAAATTCTGCTGAGCTCTAATTAAGTATTACCTCTAAATCTAATTAATTAATCCACTAAATAACTGGATTTTACTGCTAAGTTTATACTTTTCTTCTCACTCTCCTCTTTTACAGATTTTATATGTGGCATCTTGTTACCTATATCTATCCTTAGCAACATGTAGCCTTCTTTAGCAGCCTGTGATTTGAGAAACCAGATGATTAGACTTGTTAAAAATGCACCTAAAACATAGGTGCTCAGTCCTGAGATGTTAGTCTTCCCTACAACTAAAGTAACATTATTATAGTAAATGAATTAATATATGAAATATATGTGATTAATTATTAAATATCACTCATCTAATATATGCTACATGTTGCTATACATTTCAAACAATTATAATTTATCTAATTATTAAAAATTATACAAGACCTAAATTTTATTACTATAAACCAGAAGAAATAGTACTGTTTGTTTTTTCACATTTGCTATTATCATTAAATGAATAAAGGCAAAATGATACAACTTCTATGGTGGAGTGTCTGTCCATAGCTAACCAAAATGCACAATTATTTCCCCTAGGACTCCAGCAATCCTGCTTTTAAGAATTTGCCATGAAAATACATCTACACAAATATCAAACATCATATGTGCAAGACTATCTGTTATAGCATTGTTTGTGATAGAGAATAATGGAAACAAGCGAAATGTCCTTAGGACTCTGCTTACCTAAGCTGTGGTATATTCATATAGTGAAGTCCCAAACAACTGTAGAAATGGATGGCAAGAATCTGTACAATCTGCTCTGGAGTGATTTCCAGGATGTATTAATGAGCAAAATGTAAGATGCCGACTATATCTATGATGCTATGCTTTATATAATAAATAACAGGAAAATGTTGTTTACTTTCTGCAAAACAAGCTATAGGAAGGACAAACTCAGAAGGAAGACAAAGGGATACATTTGAGGTATAGAATGAAACTGAAGGAGATAGAGGATGGCAATGCTTCTCTCTATGCATTTTCTATAGAGCTTTAACTTTTGGGACTTGCAACTCCTTTACTGTTAAAAAAATAAAATTAGATTAAAAAGTCTGTAGAAAAGGCAAACTTTAAAACTAAAACAAATGAACCTTATAAGCTATTATCAACTTGGACAAACTTTTGGACACTTCTTGAGGGCTTAAAGGGAGAACAACAGTGTTCTTGTTTATTAGGGGGATTATTATTGCAATTCTGCAACTATTTTTATGTGTATTGTGGGATGGAGAAAATGAAAAACTATGCAGATACTGATAACCAAGTTTCCTTCTGTGGGAGAATGAAATGAGGATAAGTGCAGAATTCTGAGATGCTGGATTTGAGCCAATAGGAGCTCATGATTTAAAAACAGTTGAATGATCTTCTCCAACTCTGCTCCTTGAAGAGCCTAACAACAATAACATAATGTAGAACACACCTAAGATATCTATCTTAGTGCCAAAATCTCACTCTCTACTGAAATTAACTAGGAATCCTAGTTGACTTCAGGTCCAGAGTAAGCAATTAGAAGGATAGTCTAAGAAACAGGAAGACTAATGGCAACATGTTGACTTTGGAGCCAACTTGGAGGAACTCCTGCTAGCTAAAATTGAGTTAATTTGAAAAAAAAAATAGAAATGAACTTGAATACATTAAGTCAAAAAAGACAACCAATCAGTCAACAGGGACACTAAAAATGCAAAGGGGGATGATAAATAAAGATATATAAAGAAGAATGCTAATTAATATGTGTGGATGGAATGGTAGACTGAAAAATGACTTTTTTGTGAAGACCAATATAATTGACTCAGGTAAGGTTTATCAAGGGGTGTCTACATCATGGGGAGAAAAGTTCTTGGAGGACAGTATACTCACATGACCTCAATGCCTCACTGTATGGATGAGCTCACTTATAATGAGAAAAGGGTACTGCATTTACATGAGGGGGTCAGCTGATCCCCATCTAAGTGGCCCATCTTATCGAGGCATCACCAGTACTGGGACTCTCTGACATTATGGGCCTTGTACCATGAGACAGTAAGAAAAGCACATCATCAATCCAGGTAACATCTCTGTCCAAAATGCCTCATATTTTGGTTTGTCACATACAATGGAGTTTAACATTATTGAAATTGTCAGTGTGGACTATTTGATTATTTTAAGACTAATGATAAATTGTTATGGCATCATGGGTATGTAAGAGAATAATATTCTCCTAATGTTTTCCATGATAAAGAGTACAGGGGTGGGTGTCATGACTTCCTTTCAAATAGTTAATAATAATATATACTTTTTTAATATATGATATTTTCATACACAATGTCTCATATATAATATCTATAGAAGCATTAACTAGTGTTAATTTAGGTGAAGCATTTATAATTTTCCAATTATTCTGTATTTTGAAATAGATGAGAAAAGAATCTTGGGTAAGTCTAGAATGTTCTAGAATATTCCTGTCAGTGCCTAACACAGAACAGCCCTCAGTAAGTGGTAGTCAAAGGGAGACCACCATCATCATAGGATTTTATCTGTTTTTATATAATGCAAGTTGGAATCTCGGCTGTGATCTGGTAAAAGAGGATGAACCATTAATAACCAAGCTGTCATCTGGTCTAAGAGGTTTGTGAAAAATGGAAAACAGAAGAACCTGTTTAGTCCCTGCTTCCAGATGTAGCCCCAGGGCTCCACGGACATGAGCTTCTCTCACTGGTGTGAGTTATCTTCACAGGCCCTTAAAGTCACTGGGATGCTGACATATGGAGATTCTCCAAACTCACCAGAAGACAGTTTTGAAGTGAGAATGAAAACAGTTTGAGTCCAGTCAGCTCAATCTGAGAGGATGGTTTATTTTGGCTCCCTGAGGTGGGGCGGGGGGTTTCCACTCATCCGCTAGAGTCATATTTCCTGCTCAGCTGGGTCTTGAGGTGAACAAGTTCCCCAGGACACAAAAGCCCCCTCTCCCCCATCAGGAGGACCTGGAGCTCGACCGACCTGTGTCCTCTGAGACCTGCCTTCAGCCTGCCAGTGTTGAGGTGTGGACTTGGGACAGTTGCAGGCTGAGGAGCCCTGCCTTGCATGTTAGCATCATCATCACAGATGATGTCCACACATCTCTGTGGAGTAGAACTGATATTTAGTGATATTTAATTAAAATTTAATTTCAAAGCATTACTGCTCTCACATTGCTTTGATAATGGCTTTGTGATATCCCCCCACCCAGTGACAAGGAGGAGAAAGGGCTAGGTTAAGGCAAGCCTTGAAGATGGGACTTGGGATTTGTGGGGTACATGTGGGCAATCCTTACAAAGCATCCTGAAGCCACCAGAGCATCCTGAGAACAAAACACCCTGTTTCCCCGAGTCTGACTCTGTCACTAATCTCTGAGTCTTGCATTTTCTAGGTGCTTCTCAGAAAAGGCACTGGCTACATGGTAACTCTTTGAAAGTCTACGTGTTACTTTCTATGAGCACTTAGAGTGGGTGCCTAGTGTTCCAAGGAGATTCTGGGTTACTTATGCTCGAGGACACTTAGTCAAGAAATTCTCTCCCCTGGATTTAGTGCAAATGCAATAGCTACAATCTGCTGGGCAATGTTCCAGTTTTTTATGCCATTCTTTTAATGAGCACAAAAATCTATAAGATAGGTACTATAATTAACTTTATTTTATAGATGAGGAAACCAAGGTTCTGAGAGGTTAAGCAACTTGTGCCAAGCGCATTTGCCTCCAAAGTCTGCCTTCTCAAACAGTGTGATTTTACTACTAGAGGAAGGGGCTATGTCTTTGAAATAACAGAACCAGACCTAGGGAAAGATCTAGCACTTTTAGCAGAAATCAGAACTAAGGCTATGTTCCTGGCCTACAGAGAAAACCCAGGATTAGATCCTGACCCCTGTGTTTGAGGTTGGATGGACACAGCTCATGGGAAGATCACCTGTGGGAGCTGTGGTCACAGATTATGCAAGTGGGTGGGGATCCAAGCACCCCTCTGTTGCTGCAATGTAGAACCAGGGGTAGCAAAGTGGTCATGAGGAGACATTTAGAGGAAGTCAGGAAGGTTCTGTATAAAACTTCTAGTTCAAGGAAAGACTTAGGAAATGAGAATGGGGGGAACAGGGTGAGAAAGAAGCAGGAGTTCTTTCCTCTCGCTATGAATATTCCCCATAAATAAAACATCTTGTAGTGGAGTTACATACAAAACATAGTGGGCACCTGAAAAGAAATACCCAACTTGGCTCAGGTGCAATCAGAGAAAACTTCCTGTAAGACGCAGCATGTGAGTAAAAAAAAGGTTAATAGAGTAGGTCCTGTAGACACAGATGGGAAGCTCATCTCATGCAGTGGAAGCTGTATGGGCAAGGACAGAGGTGGCAAGATGATGTGTTCTCCACCCCTGAAGTCTAGAGTTAAGTGAGAGGTTGGAGGATAAATGCCAGAAAGTGGGTTCTTCAGAACCTGGTAGGGGTGGAGGCAGGAGAAATGAAGTCACCTAAATTGACTGTAGGTCGCACTTCCGGAGTAACTAGATCAGCTCTTGAGATAACGACCACGGGGAGAGAGGTTAGTACAGGAGAAGAGAGAGCTGGGGTCAGTTTTGGATATTCTGGGTTTGAGTTCACCTGTAGGCTATCAGCAAATATACAGTGGTTCTGACTGATTTAATGTGCATGTTAAGCTCTTCATTGTTTCCTGAGGTTAATTCATAAAGAAGCCAGAAGTTTTGATGTCTAAGCTCAACATACTTGAACAACAGCATCTACACCTCACTTTCGGAGGCCTCCGAGTGGTTAAGCATTGGGTAAGATGGTGCTAGGAAGAGAGAAGAGGGATTGGGGTGTTAAAGCATCAAACTTGAGATGTCTATGGCAGAGCTGCCAGCATCTCTGGGAACAGAGCCCCCTGGAGGTCTACAATGCATTTGGCGCCTCGCACACCACCTTAGGAAAAAGGCAGAGACATAGGGAGACACTAAAAACACGGGAAAAGCAGAACCCTCCAAACTGACAGGCGTGGTCCCGTGTGCGAGACCCCACTCCCGAGTCCATTTGCCCCCTTTCTCACCGTCCTCCTCCGTCTGCACCACCAGCTCCTCGCTCTCCATCCGGCCCTCGGGGTTAGACAGCAGCAGCCTTAAACGGATGGTCATGAAGGGGCGCAAGCCCCGCAGGGTGTAGTGGGAGGAGGTCTGGATCACCTCCTCGGCCTCATACTGCTGCTGGTTGAACACGTACTGGTACTGCACTGTCAGGTTGTAGCTGTGGCAGCGGGTCACCGCGTAGCCGAACGGCTCCCACTGCAGGGTCAGCTGCCGGGCCCTGATGTCCACAATCTCCACATTCTGCGGGCCGTGCACCGGGTCTGCAAGACACACCAAGACACAGGCTCTGAGGAGATCGTCAGGAAGACAGGTAGGTGTGCACTAAAACCCCCGGGGAAGAGCCAGCCAACATCTCCCCTTCACTCCACCACCTTCCCCGGGTGGCTTTTACCACATAGAGTATCATTCAATGACCCTCCATTCATTAAACCAGACTCCAGTTTCCGGCTTCAATACATGCATCTAAAGCAAAACTAAACCAACAGGAAAGTGGAATCACTTGCCACAAATGTCACCTATAGAAGCAAATGCAAAATTATTATATTCTTAAAGCTGCATGAGGCTACTCCTGAAAGCCATCTTGAGGACCACAGACAGCACCCAACACTGCATGGAGAGATTTATTGGGGTAGGTGCTGGAGATCCAGCCTGTCTCTGTTCCGCCAGGCAGCATCCTTTCCCTTTCAGGAAACTGACCAGCCCAGACCCACTCACAGGCAACTGGGGAGGGTCCAGGTAGGTGCAGCACACACAGTCTTGGGAAAGGGGGTAGTGGGGTAACCTTGCCTACTGCTCTCTTCTGCCCCACCTTCCCCCTTCGTCTCCCCTCCCATGGGCAGACATCAGTGACATCTTTCTCCTGTGGTTCACTGCTTCCTTATATATTAATCATTCTCTATGGCAGCTCTTTAAACATCATCCCTGCCTTCCAGAATGTAAGCTCTTAGAGGGTAGAGCTGCCTCTGCCCATCCCCTAGCCCACGCCCAGCTGAGACCCACAAAGGAGGGTCTCAGGACTCTGTTCGCTGAATGGATGCCCAGCTCTGCAAATCTCTGTGCAGAAAGCATTGCTGACTTCTTCCTAGAGGGAGGAGGTAACAGGATGCCCCTGAAGCCACATGGTATGTGGCACAGTTGAGAACACAAATCATGTGGGTCCCATATCTCTGTGTTTTCTCTACCTCTTGCTACCAGCAGGGATGGTGACCAAGAAAAGGACACCTGCACGTGAGGAATATGGGGAATGCGGTGAGACAGAGTGCAGCCAGGCCATCTCTGGAATGGTGAGGGTCTGGGGCTAGGTCCAGTGCACTTGAGCCTGCCTTTCTTCAAGTCCCAGGGAGCAATGGAGCTGAACTGAGCCCCCCCTGGAAGTCAGGCTCTGGCTCACTCGCCACATGACCTTGGTCAAGGACACTTCATTTCTAAGCCTCCATTTCCTTGTCTATAAAGTGGAAATTATTGCACTAATCTCAGAGGGCTGCTAATGAGTATAAAATGAACTGTAAAGAGAGAGAGAAAATTGCCTCTGCCTAACAGTGGGTATTCCTCTTAGAGAGAATTGTCTTTCTTGGAGAAATGCCTGAAGACACTTGTTTGGAGGAGAAGCTACATTCCCAGGGTCTTGAGATCAGCAGTGCTGAACTTTCAGAGAGAGATAAAAATGGATTTGCTGGGAGCTGGGAGTTAAAGGGGATGGTGGGGTAACAGGTGGCAGAGTGCTGGGTGGAGCTGATCCCAACATAACTGTTCTCCTGTAACTCCTAGATTTTCAGCAAGAGCCTCAAAATACCACCAAAAACTGGAGGAGGAGGAAGAGTTCCTGTGGGTTCTAGAAATCGCTGAGATCTGCATGCTTTAGGTCAAAATATATTAATGCAGATCAGTCGTGACCTGTCACCATCTTCCCTTGTGTTCCTCCCCATGGCAAGGGAACTATGGGGACCACAATGATATAAGGAAAAAAATTAAATAAATTAAAAATTTGATAAGAATGCAGAGAATGAAAGCAAAGGAGATTTAGAAAATATGTCCACGTGTTTCTGAAACCAGAGATGATTTCAGGGATTCTCCAGGCTTTGGAAATGAAGAGCTTCAAGGAAATCTCAGTTCATGCACAAAAGGCAAGGAAAGGTCTCATGGGTCAGGGGTGTAGGTCAGATAGGGGTAAGCAATAGTGTTTTGTAAGTTGGAGACGTTCATTCAAGAAAGGTGAGACTGGCTAAGTCTTAAATAGTGACTCTGGCCAAGGAAGTGATGCTGATACGGAAAATGAATAAAATCAGAAGCAGCCCAGAATGAGGAACTTTCCCAGCCTTGCCTAAGGACAGGTATAGAGTCAGGATGGCCCGAGCCACCTTCCCTATCTGGGATTTCCAGCTGCTTAGTTTCTGCATAGCCACCAGCATCTGCTCATCAGGGAACCCTATAAAACCCACTTTTGGGGCTCAACCTTTCAGAAGCTAGTTCATTGAACCTACATGTGTAAATGGATAAAGCCTCTTCTCTCCATCTCTATGAGTTTTGGCCTCTTCCTAAACAATCATCACAGCAAGGACAGTGAAGGGATGTGACATACTAAGGCTGAGTCCCAGCTTTAGGCTCCTGTGGCACTTTGCACAGTTGTCCAGCCTGCTCAGGACTGTCCATGCTTTCTAGGAATGACTATTTTTCCCTCCTCCCAGACTGCAAGGCACCACGTTATGCTTGTGCCTTGACTTAGGGTCAGTCCAGAGCACAGTTTCTGTTTGGCAAACAGAGGTACAGATGGCAACTTGTCCTCTCAGACCCTCAATTTCACAGTCCTTGTTCCATTCCCCCAGCATGTTGCCTAGTCTTGAGGGTGCACATATCTACTTTTGCATTCAAGCAAGAGAACACCCTGAAATCCTACCCAGAACAAACTAGTTTTTAAAGTGTGAGATGGAAGTTTTTATGCTTTTAATCTGACCCTCCTCCAAATCTCAGCTGCAGCTTCTGCTCTGGTAATTGTCTGCAGCAGAGAAAGTCTAAGGTTTACATTCAGTTGGTGCAAAGAAGTTGGAAATTGCTGAGAAAGCCTTGTGTGTGCAGTGGAGATTGGCTTGTTGAATTTACATCCTCTGTGTAAATAGGTCCCAGTCAAGAGCCAGGGGTTTCTACTTCCAAGTAAGGTCCCATCCATATGGCCTTCTTGAGTAACAGCCTATAGGGCAATGAAATGGAAAACAGTGGGAGGAGAGCCTAGCAGGGATGCTAGAAAACTATCCTCTGATGGAAAATCAAAGTGGCTTGGGTTCTGGGTGCATTTTATCCATGGCCCTTAGACCTGGCAACAGATGACCATGTTCCAAGTACTGTACATCACAGTCCTTTCTGGTCTTCTGCAGTATCCTCCCTCTGGGGCAGGAGTCAGTGGGTCAGTGAGTTCATTTGGTCCATCTGCTCCCCCTTCCAGACCAGCCTTCAGGTGCCAAAAGTCCCCAAAAGACTCCAGAAGTCCTTGCCCTAGTGGCCCTAAAACTAACTTCCAGGGTCCATGTGAATGTCTTTCTTTGGTCTTCCCTACCAAGATCAGACCACACTATATGTGTACATCCCTAGGACCAAGTGGGGAGAGGGGGCAAAAGATGGCTGCTGGGGGGGTGGACAGAGCTTGGACTTGAGGACTGAGGTCTCTCTGTGGGGGTGATGGAGCTGGGTGAAGGGAGGATGAAAGGATCCCTGGCCTCTGTATTCTTGACCCACAGACACTGACACATGTTCAAAGCAGAGGTGTGTGTAACTAGCCAACTCATATCTTCAAAAGCGTTCCTATAGCTGCCTCTCATGGCAGGGTGGCCCGCCTGGCACTGATGGTTCCTCCCCTTTCCATCTTCTTCCTTCAGTCCCATTTCTTCCCAAACCTGAACCCAACCCGCAACTTGTCCCCTCCCACCTCCAAATTCCTCTTCTCATATTCTTTGAACCTTCCACTCCTAAAGCAAAGTACAACATCCTATATCTTTTCACACCCCCAACTTTTACCTGTGTTCTCTCTGCTCAGGATGGTATTAGTGAATCCTTACTGAAGACACCAAAGGTCTAGCTACTTGTGACTTCCCCCAGAAATCTAACTTGGGGAGAATGAATGCCTCCTGTAGTTGTTTCTTTGAATACATCACCACCCCTCTCCCACAGTCTTTATCAAATTGCTGGCTCATTACTTATATGTTGGTTCAGGTTCACCTCTTCTGCTAAGAGGTGAGCTCCTGGATCTCTGTATTCTTATAACTACAAAAACCAGCTACTTAATCAATAAACAGTAAACATAGAAAGTAGGGGATGACTATGCCAGAATCAAGGCCCTAATACACTGTGAGAGAGAAATTGTAAGTAAAGGGGTGAATCAAGTTCTCCTTCCACTTCAATTGTTAGGAGTAATCATGCAGTTAAATCAGAATTTGAACATTTTTGTCCTATCTGGACCCAGCCTCCATCCCTGCTGTCAAAGGCAATAGCTGAAAAATCACCTAATGACCTTAATCAAGGCAGAACATCTCATTAAAAAAGAAGCAGCAAAGCAGAATTCTAATTCATGAATTTACTATGTATTCATCTTTGCATGTGGAGTTGCCTGTAACATGTGTACTGTTCAAAGTCAAACCTACATTGAGATAATTTGGGGCATGGGCTGAAAATGTGGAGGTGGATAGCTTGGATGTAAAATTAATTTTTTATCCATTTGGAAATGCAATTTGAGTTTCTTTCAAATTAAATTGCAATGGAGTCCTAGGCAGCTGGAAACATTATTGCTGACATAATTTGATGCTGCAAGAGCAGTAATACGTTGACAGATAGTTCGATGTGACCATTAATTTGCAATTTCAGCATGGAAATGATACACGAAGGGAAAAAAGGTAAAAGGAACAAAATTAAATTCCATCTTCTTTCCAACATCATACAAATCCACTCTTTTGCTTACTTTTCACCATCTCCTCTAGTTTATTTGCAGATGTTTGGTGGATACGAATTTGTCGAATGTTACCATGGGCATCTTGTGAAGTTAGGCAATGAGAGGCTTTCAAATGCTTCATTTGGGGAACCTGTTACCCTCCAACCCAGGGTCACCAGCTCCTACCTATCCCAACAACTGGACTCAGCTGAAGCTTAAGTATATTAGTTATGAGAAGGTGGCTCGATTGCCACCCCCTACTGAAAGATCATTGTGGAGGTAATTCATTCACCTATTCATTGGCTCCTTCATTAAGACTTTTTTAATTATTATTTTTATTCATTTTTTATTGATTGCACGCACAAATATATTACCCCATGTCTACCCCGATGTTCTCCCATCACCCAGGAACCATCTTAACCTCTTGTTCCCTCCCCCTCCCCCCGGTTTTATCCCCTCCCCTAACTTTACTCCCCTCCCCTTCTCTTGCTCTATGACTCAGTTCTGTTGGCAGTTTTAAATTTTTCTTGTCTATTTGTTCATTTGTTTTCCCTATATTCCTCATATAAAAAGACTCTTAATTACAGAGGCACTATGATACTTTGGAAAGAACATTAGCTCTGCCATCACCTGGCCCTAAAGCATGGCATCACCCACTCTGTGTCTTGTCTCATTTTTCTCATGTGTAAAATGTGGCTGACTTGCCTGCCTTTCAGAGCTATGTGGTAAACTAGCAGAGTATGGTACTTGACTCCTGGATGGCACTTGAAACATCTATGCCAAAACAATACAGCTACCACCAGAATGCAGGCAGCACGAGGGGCTCTAGGTTATGATGGACCCCCGAACAGATCCTCAATCTAGCTAGCATGCTCAGTACCGACGTACCTGCTCATCCCTTTCTAAAAAATATCTTGGCCTTCTGAGCTAGGACAGACATTAAGGATGTCATTTAATGAGAACACTTTCTTGCCATCAGTGACTCATGCTCCAGAGGAGACGCAGACATGATAGTTTCCAAGCCTGAATGTGCCTTTTCAGGGAAAGTGCTGAACTTCTGTGTAGCATGTGGTAGAAAGACCCAGCCTACCTCTGGAAATTCACCTGAGCCAATTTAATCATGACTCATGCACAATCTTTATGTCCTTTTTCAGAGAGACCAGAAGTCACCAAAGAAATCTGGGGTTCTTGAAGGCTAATGATTCCTCTACACTGTAAGTCTCTGATTAAATTCTGCTACACAGATGAGCATTGATGACACAAATATTTGCCAGTAGGCAGGTGCAAAACAAGTCAAGCAATCAGGTCCACAAAGCTCAGTGAAGCCCTTGCAATCTGTTCTTTCAGGTGATCTGCTTACTATTTGGCAAGAAAAGTTCATTGAAGGCAATTACACAATACACCTAGGCAGCCATCAACAAGTTCTTTTTTTATAGATAAAGCCCTTAAGCTTTGTGGGTCAGATAATCTATTCCAACTGCTCATCTTCCCCATTGCAATGCAAAGGCAGATACAGGTAAGATGCACACCAATGCTTGTGTTCCTGTAGGTCTATTTACAAAGATAGGCAGTCACAACCATGGGCACTACTTTACCAACACCTGTTCCAAGCCAAAAAGGATTATCATTATAAGCACCTCAGACGACAAGGAATTATTTAGTGGCTGATACTGCATTATTTAGAAATCAATTTGACTACCATCCCTACAGTGAAGAGGTTAAAGGTTTCTACCTCATTATGTATAGCTGGAGAGTACTTTAGAGCATTTTGGTTAACCCACCTGTTTGAATCTCTTCAATTTCACCAAGAGTCCACTTATAATACTTCTTCCTAAAGCTAGTCAACAGGCTCCAGATTTCAACCACAAAACCAGTCTCCAGCGATTAGTATGGTAATTGGAAAAATAAGTTGGCTGAATAAGACACTTTATCAAGAGAAACTGGACAATGTGGAGTTGCCCAAGAGAAGGAATTTCTTGACTAGAATTCCAGGAGGTTCTCCCTACCTTGCAAAGGCTAGCAGCACTGAATTACAGCTTAACCCAGAATGCTGCACTGTTAAGTTTTTCAGAGTAAACCACAAAGAGTACAAAGCTGAGTCTATAAGTCAAGAAGGTTGTGCTGATGCAGGGCAAAAGCTGGCTAGGATGGAACCAGGTGAAGGTACAACATGTGGGAGGAGCAGGGTATGAGTAGGTTAAATCCCAGGCAAAAGAGGCGATGCATTCAAAATCTAAGACCCAAGAGCAAATGGACATCATGATTCTGATGTGGGAATGGACCAGCCATGTGAACCTCAATCTCCACCTTCGACCATAAATACACACGTCTACATAGCATTGGGTTAGGCCAGTCTGGGTGTTTTGTTTAATAATGGTTCCTCTCCCCATTCCTAAAAATAGCAAAGTAATTATAACTGCATGGGAGAAATAAAGCATTGAACACATCCATTCTTTCAATAAATATGTTTGAGTTCCAATCGTCTACCAGGCTCTATGGTAGCTATGGAAGTGAACCAAATGAACAAAAATCCATTCTGCCCTTATTTAGTGGGGCTGAGGGTTCAACAATATATGAGATGAATCAGAAAGTTATACAGGATGTCTCGTGGCAATAATGCTGGGGAAAAATCAAACAAGGAAGGGAGACCAGGGGTGTGGGAGAGTCTTGTGTCTAAAATTTTACTTCTTTGATTTCAGGCTATCAGATCCTTGATCTTCCCTGATCTTTTCTCTCCATTTACATTAAAGACCTTACTCTTTTCATAAACATGGTTTATTTTGAAGTCATCATGGAACACCTATGGGGTGACAAGCTCACTGTCAGGGACATAAATAAAAATAGATTTGGTTCTTGCCTCTCTGAGCTTAAAAATCTGGTGGAGGACATAGATCAAAGTAAACATAATAGCAATCAAACATGTGAGCAGATAAAATTACACGTTGTAATAAGTGTTTTTGAAGGAAAGAGAGAAAGGCTAAGCTGGATAAAAATGGCAAGCTCAGGCTTTTACAGGTGGTGAGAAGGGAAGATGCCTCAAAGGCTGACATTTTGATGGAAAGTTGTTACTCTTTCCTCCTCTCTCTATTCTCACTTTTCTCCCAGCTTCCACTCATGTTTTGGGCCTCACTTGATCTGAAATCTCAGTTGATTAAAAGAAGAAAACCTTCTTGCAATAGTTTATTTCACCCATAGTTGAGTTAGGAGTCCTGCCCCGGGAATGCATTTCAGTGGAAGGTGAGAAAAATTCATGTTGGGGTTAGTTTCAACAGCTCTACCTTACAAACTCTACAGTGGGGCAGTTTGGGGTATAGACTGGGAATAAGAGTGAGATACTGCATAGGTTGAAGTGGTAACCTACAGGCTGGAGTCAAGGACCTTCTTTCCAGAGCAAGTCACACAGCTGCAACCCACAGGCTCTGGGTTGACTATTAAGCCATTGTCCTTGGACCCCAATACTCCTCTGCAACCTGCTTTTTGATGCTGGGGATGGGTTTCTGCTCCAGCATTTCTCTTCCACAATAGTCTGCCAAAAGGAAGTAGTCAAAGACCTGTTTGCTGGAGGTGGGAGAGACAGAACCTATTCCTGAGGGTACTACCACATGTTGATTCTTCACAGGAAATTCATTCCATCAGGGCAATTGGATGGATGGAGCTTGCAGCAGCTCCTCCTGCACTGGAGAACCAACCTCACTGCAGCCCCCCACAGACACCAGCAGTAGCCAACTCAGGCTTCCTCTTCCCATCTTTCAAATGTTTGCATTTCTAGTTTATTCTCTTTGTTCTATCCAGCAGCTTTTGTCTCCCATAACTCCCCCCATCCCCATCCTCCTTTTACCTTTTCAGCTTCCTGACCCATTCTTTACATATATTTAACCAGAGGATTTCAGACTCTCTAGGTTTGTGGTGCCCTTGGTGTTTTGGTAATTTTCTCTGAGTTCCTAATCAAAGAAATAACTAACATTTTCATTTATTAATCAGTCCAAACAACTTAATAAGTATTTATATCCTAGCAACTTAATAGTGGTTGGAGAAAACAGTACATACAAATCCAAAGGAAAAAAATCTTAATTTCATTCTGAAATAACCTCAATTACTCACTAATGGGATGCAAACATCCAGTGAGCTCCGAAAAACTCAGACGGTGGATTCAGAGCAGACACTGACACTCTCATGGCAGCTCCACGTACACTTTTGCAAAATACTTTTTCTTGGCCTCAAAGCTACTGACAAGAGACCAGCTTTGCAGAGAAAGGATGTCATTAAAAGGAATACAGCCTGATGTAATGTTGACACCATGGAGCACCCTGATTTAGCAGTCTACTGTGCCTGGCAAATGACTGTGTTTCTCCTACCTATTTGAACCTCAAAGTTGAAATGTTTTCATATGGCTCCTTTGGGGTTCACTGTGGTTTCCTGAGCTACCTCAGCCCAGGGTGGTGACTGTGACAACTAACTATATCTATTTTTATTGATCACATATATATCTTATATTTTCTCTTATACTTTCTCCCGCTACCATGTCATCCTGATCCCTAATGCTCATCCCTTCCCTGGAAATCCTCTGTTCAGATGAATGGCACAATAGCTCTTCTAAACAGACCTTGACTGATGCAGGAACCCACTTCCTAGAGGCCATGACCACCCCACAGCCCCCTCCTTCTTCTGCTAATTCCCTTCTGCTGTCTACTTCCTGTCCATAGATGTGATGTCCTGGCTGCCCCACTCTGACCCCCAGCTTGCGGTCAGGCCTGTGTCTGCCCTTGCTGCCTGTGCAGGTGTGGCCCCTGCAACACTTCTGCTGAGTGGGGTGCACGGTGCCTGGCAGCACCCCCACCACACTGACTGCTCAGGTACTCAAGTGCCAGGAAGTATTTAAATGGACACAGGCAAAGATTGCAGCTTGGAAATAAAAGCTTAGGAATGTTTAAAAATTACTTTTGTAGCAGAGGAAATCAGGTTGGAAAGAGAGAAACAATTTCCAAATTACATGGTTTTGGTTCCCAGAGAAAGGCAAAGAGTTTTTGCATTAGGGGGGGGGGG
>PVHY01001850.1:0-118669 GCA_004024945.1 Uropsilus gracilis | reverse complement strand
GGCAAACACTGGATGGCTGTGAACAATATGGGCACTGGAATTAGGGAACAGTCTTGAGCGCAGCAGATCTGTTATGCCTGTGATGCTGGAGAGAAGCCACATGTAAATCAGATTATCTCTAGAAGATGTGAAGCAAATAAACGGGAGCTTGTCTCCTCATTGGACTCTGCAGCCCATCTTGTGGAATGAGTGCCTTCTGCTTTCAGCACTGGGACTTCTCAATGCTGAGGTTGCTCACAGCTGAGAACCCCCCACCCCAGGACATTCTTGATCTCCCAAGGAATCACATTCATCTATAGATACCAATCAGGACTGCTGGACCTTGAAGAATCCTGCTGTGTCAGCAGCCCTGGAAATGACTACCAAGTTTTTTCATGATGTCCAAAGCTTTATTCTTTTGAAATGTACAAGCATATCATTAAATGGAAGGGAACTTTTCAAAGAAAACCACTGTCAGTTACAGGAGGCTTATTCTCTATCGATTCTCATTTGGGACTTGCTTAGGCAATAGGAAAGGGCATATAACAAAGTGATCTCTGTCACTTTGTGGTAAAACACCAAGAGCCAACGGTCCATAGGAATGGAAGTGCTGTGGGACTAGTGCTGGTCTGAGATGATCCATTTTCCCTCTGGTGACCTGGCTCTGCCCTTGGTCATTACCTTCTGACTCATTGCGCATATCTCAGTAAAGATGTGATCATGGTGTGGTTCCAGGCCGATCCCTCCTGTGGGAGCCAACCTTTGGCTGTGGCATTAAGACAGAACACATCACAGCTCTTACAGAAGTCACCAAGTGATGTTCCTGCAAATCACAACCATGGAGCCTTCCCACACTGATGGGTTCCTCAAGCTGCCCCTGAAAATGTAAGCTTTCCCTTCAGTGTCCTGTCACAAGGCCCCACCCACTTTTTCATCCACAATCAGTGCTGCCCTTCATCTGCTGTTAATGCTGACAAGTGCCAGGGTGTTCATCCTTCCTCTCTCCTGCCCTTAAATATTTATGGGTGAAAGGGATGACTTGAAGCAATGATTTCACCTTTTCTGAGTGATGGCTCTATGAAAGGGTCTTATAAAATGGAAAGTAGAGCTAATGATATCTATGCCGTCTGATCAATATCATCATGACACCTCCTATGATACTTATCAGTCCAGGAGTCTTAGGAGGTTGAAATGATAGGTTCACCTGTATTAATGGGCTATTGCTATGTAACAAATCACCCCCAAAGACATCAGTTTACAACAGCAGGCATCCAGTCTAAGCTCATGAACCTGCTTATCTGATTGAATCTGGCTGCAGGCTGGGCACTGTCCCTGTGTTTACTGAAGACCCAGCTGAGAGGCAATACTTACTCAGGGCATTCTTTCAGCCATGGATGCACCAAAGCCAGGTCAAGCCATGCATGAGGTCCTAAGCCCTCACTTAATGTAGGTCCACTGATAGCGTACTGTCAAAGCAAACTCCCTAGATAAGTCAACATCAATGGGGCCGCCCCCCCCCCCATAAGGAGACATGAGAGTTGGGGAGTATGTGCTGAATGATAACACAGACCATCATGGGCCAACATGAGTTTTTATTTTGGCTGAATGTCTAGCCAGCATTTCTTCAAGCTTGGGTGACTGTGGGGAAGAGAGTCTGATTCTGAGTTGGGTCTCCAGGGATCAAGAAAATTCTGCTAAACAGACAAACCTAGAGAAAGTACTGTGGCATCTGAAGTTCTCAGTGTCAATGTGAACCTCTGATTTGACAGCCAAGCTCATCAGGTAAGTCATTCCTGTCCTCATCTCCCAAATTCTGGCTCATACCAGAATACCCCTCACTTATCCTGCTCCCAATCACAACTTCTGTGATAGGAAAAACGACCCTGTTCCCAATTCTGCAAGATGTCTACAAGACACCCCAACATCTAGAACCTTTCTCTCCACATCCACTTTCTGTTGCCTGTTCTATGACCATTCTTAATGGTGTGAAATGGTATCTCTGTGGTTTTGATTTTCATTTCTCTGATTATTAGCGATGTTGAGCATTTTTTTCATATGCAGGCTCTCTTATGAGTAGTGTCTTATAGTTCTTCTCTCCATTTTTTCCCCCACTGGGCTTTTCGTTTTGTTTTGTTAAGTTGTGTGAGGTCTTTGTGGATCTTTGTTATCAGACCTTTATCACTTGTATGGAGAGCAAAAACTTTTTAAATTTGGTTGGGTTTCTTTTTCCTTTTGGTTATTGTTTCTTTTGCTGTACAGAAGCTTTAATTTGATGCTAGTGGGAGAGCAAACTGGTTCAGCCACTATGAAAAGCTGTATGGAGAACCTTCAAACTACTGAAAATGGAAGCATGTGATCCATCAATTTCACTATTGGGAATCTACCCAAAGTACACCAAAACATCCATATCTATTCAAAAGAAAGATATCTGTACTTGGATGATTATCACAGCATAATTTACAATATCCAGAATATGGAAACAACCTAAATGCCCCAAAACCGATGAATGGTTGAAAAAGATGTGGTATGTTTACACAATGGAATAGTATCCTGCAATCAAAAATGATAACTATGATGTGTTTGTGATGACACTGATGAACCAAAAAGTCAGAAAGAAAATGACAGAAACCATATGGTCTCACCTATAGATGGGATACAGGAATAACAAACAAAAGATCAAGAAAAACTCAAAATAAGCTAGCAACAGAATTGGGGCAAGCAGCTAATGAGGGGGAGGGAGAGGGAGAAATTGGGGAAAGGAGGAATACAAGAAGATCAACATGAATGTTCATGGGTGATAAGGTGGAGGGAGAACACTAGGGAATATAATGTTAACATATACAGACACATATATGCACACATACACATATACATAACTATGTAAATAGCAAGATGATTAATAAAAAATAAAATAACATAAAGAAAAATAAGTCAAATATATTAAAAAAGGACAACTATTTCACTGTTTAAGTCACTATCCAAATATTAATAAAAATGGTGTAAGAAGTGAGTTAAAAATATAACAAAATAAAAAAAACCGAGAATGGGTTATCTTATGTAGCTAAAGAAAGACAGATGTGATTATGTTAAGGGTTTTGAAATTAAATTAAATAAGATCATCCTGGATTATCTGGTTGGATTCACAAAAGTTCTTATAAGAGAAAAACAAACCCAAAAGGGAGAGATAATGATATGCTACTGGCTTTGAAGAGAGGAAGGGTTCCCAAGATGGGGGATGCAGGCAACTTCTGAAAACTGAAAAGGATAAGGAAATAGTTTCTCCCCAAGAATTTACAAAGGAACACTGGCTTGAAGAACAAATTGTAGACTTTTGACTCCCAGAATTCACTTCTCTTTCCTATACCCAGTAAAAGACATGCAATTTTGTGTACAAATTCCTTGCCCAATCTTCAGTGACAAAGTATTCTCTACGGACTTGATAAATTTGTTATATTTTACATTGATGTTTTAAGCCATCTGGTACAAGGTAGTAGGCTGCAATTTAGTTTTATTTTCACAAGGTGAAAAAAGTTGTCTAAAAACATTTACCAATGAATCTGCTCAGTTGATTTCTTGAGTCACCTTATCACATCTGAGCTTTGATGCCCAAGCTCTCAACCCTTTCCTATCAGCCCTTTGACTTCTTTAGCATAAACACCACTGCTTCTATAATTATGGTATTATAATCTACATGATTGTGTATGGTAGGGAAGCCCTCCTTTTAAAAATCCATCCTCAAAATTGACTGCTAATTATGGATTTTTATTGCTTTATATACGTTAGAGAAAGTGTATCAAGAGAAAGTATCCTCTATACACTTGCAGAGAACATTTATTAAATTCCTTAATAACCCAATTTTTATTGACACCACATTAAATTTATAGACAAATTTGGGGAGAATTTTTTTTTGCGTAATAATATCACTCCATCCATGAACACGAATTGTTTATATATTTTAGCTCTCCTTTTAAGTCTTAATAGTTTAAATGTTTTCTCCATTGAGATTTTTTTTATATTCTTGGACTAGTTAAAACCCAAATATTTGAAAATGTATATTACAATTGTTTTAAATTAGATTTTCTAGTTCATTATTGCTGTTGTAGAGGCTTGTTATTGATTTTTGTAAGTTAATCTTACATCTGGCAACCTTATTGGACTTTCTTATTATTTCTCACAATTTTATTTTCTTAGAGAATTATCATATATACAATGAGTTTTATTTCTTCCTTTCCAATTTTTACATGCTTTCTTTCCCTTAAGTGTGGGCCAGATCGCTAACATTGTGTTACACAGCATCTGTAAGTTGGCATTTTTATAAGCCTTCTAGATCTAAAAAGGAACATATCTAAATTTTCTATATTAAGTGTATCATTTATTATAGGATTTGTCTTCTGAACTGTGGAGCATTATAAAAATCTCCCTCTTCTATTTTTTAGGAATTGAAAAAAATCATCATAAATCGGTGGCAACCTTTATCAAATAAACTGACATAATTATATGATCTCATCCTTTATCCTTGAGAATATTAACACAGTAAATTACACTAATATTGAAACAAACTTTTTCCTGGAATAGATCCAATAAGAACATGATTGCTATTTTGTCAGATTCATGATCTAATGCTTAATTTAAGATGCTTTCTTCATAAATATTCACATGTGAAATGGATCTGCATTTTCTTTTTCTGGTTTTCCTATCTGATTTTGGTATGAAGATTCCAGAGGACCCAAGAGTTATTTTTCCATATTTTCTAGAATTTATATATATATATCAAAATGTAGTCTTTAAAAAAGTTCAGTAGAATTTACATCTTAAAATAATTGAAATAAAATGTGTAAATTCAAGGTGTACAATGTGTTGATCTGAAATCCTTATATATTTCCATGTGATTATCAGTAAACATTTTCATCTTGGAAGTCTGGTATTTTTGAGGAATAAGATGAAACTTCTGTTCTAATTTCTGTAACCTTATTGGTTCATTTAAATGTTCTCTTTCTCCTAATGCTAGTCTTACCATTTTATGTTTTTTAATAGTTGTATTTAATTTCAGAGAATACCATTCATTCTTTTTCATGTTTGTGTTGGTTATACCTTTTATTTTAGTAAACTAACATCTCAAATAACTCTTTATAATCTCATATAAAGGAAGTTGACATTGGCACCATCCAGACATTGTTGAGACATGCATTGTGAGTGAATATACTACATTTTACCCAATTTTATTATATATGTGAGTGTGTATACTACATTTTGCATAATTTTATTATGTGTGTGGCTTCACATAAAGACCACTACAATCAAGAAACAGTATTCAAAGCTCTTCCACCCATGCCTCCGATCTGTCATCTAATGCAAGCCCTGGTAACCACTCATCTGTTCTCTAACTTTCTGTCTTTAAGAACACTATAAATTCAATCTTTCAAGGTATTTTTTCTACTCAATCTAATTCCCCTCGGGTTCATCTAGGTTTGCTCCATTTTATGCTGAACGTTATTTCAGGGTATCGGTAACCCACAGTTCAAAGTTTCACCCATGGGAAGACAGCTGGGGAGGTTCCAGTTGGGATTATCATGAATTTATATATCTGCTATGGACGTTCATGAACAAGGTTAAATGTACCTAAGTTTTCATTTCTCAGGGATAAAATTCCAAGAGAGTAATTTACTGGATCACAGAGTGATTTCATTTTTATTTAAAAGTAAACTGACAAACTATTTTCCAGAATGGTTGGATCATTATTTATTCCACAAGTACTACATGAACAACTTAGTTTCTTCACATTCTCACCAAATTAATGCTATCACTATTCCTGTATTAGCCATTCAGGCAGGTGTATTGTGATGTCTGGTAGTTTTAATGTGGATTTCCCCAGTGGTTAATGATGTTGAACATCTTTGTGAGTTTTTTTACCATCTGTATATCCAGTTAATTTGTTTTTAACTTTTGTTTCCTAGTAAATAAGTTCAAAGCACCTGATTTTCCTTTAAGTATTGTTCCAGCTGTCTTATACTAGAGACATGCTTCATTTTCATTTTCTTTCTTTTATGATTTCTTTTTCTTTCCAGATTTCTTTTATGATTTTCCTTTATACAAGAGGGTTTAGTATTATTTCATTTAGTTTTGTGAGATTTTTTTTAAAGCTGTCTTTTATTCATGTCTAATTTTATTGTATAACAGTTGGGGGACATGATCAGAATGATATGGATTCTTTGGAATGTGACTGGAGTATTTTTTATGGCTCAACACGTGCTCTTTGGAATGTGTTAAGTATGTTCAATAAAAGTGTTTTTCTTGTTTTAATGTAGAGTTCTATATGTTAAAATTAATATAAAATTTTAATGTTAATAAACTTGAGTTTGTGAGTTATTTTTTTAGATCTTCAGCATCTCTGCTTATTTTTGTCCATATGATATTATTCCATTTAAACAGACTGATGTCCTATGTTAGTTATTGACTTACTTCTAACTTGAATGATCACATTATTGGTGAACATTAAGGTTTTAAATTCTGTATACCGGGCACTTGGATAAGCACTTTGCTTATATTACCTTTACTTACAATTTTAAGACTCAGCATCCTTATGTTACAGATGTGGGAACCAAAATTCAAGAAGAAAAATGACCAAGTCCTATATCCAGCAAGTGGTGAAGCTGGCATCTACATGCAGGTCTGCCTACCATGTTTTCAGTGACTTCATTCTAGGACTTCTTTTGTTCATTTGCAAAAGAAAGGGGTCCAGAGCACCTAAGTCATCTTTCAGACTTAGAAATTCCTAAACAATATCACTGTCTGGATGCAATTTCATTGAGCTCCTTCTTTCCAGTTTCTAGGTTCTATGCTAAGCACTCTATGTGCACATCTTCCTGACAGCAGTCACTTTGTCAAGCAGGTGTTGAAGTCTGGATGCTATCAATGAGGATGCACATGTTTGGCAAGGGTTCTCAGGGTGTAAACTTAGTGGTGGTGACTCTGGGAACTGTGTTCCTGATCACAGTGCTAGATCTTGGCCTTCCAGGCTGAGCTGAAGGCTTCCTGGGCAAAGTTTCATATCACCCCACTCAAGCCCTGAGAGGGAGGAAGGAGAGTGTTTCTAAGCACATCCATCCATGCCCTCTGATGAACCCTGGGGACTCCCAAAAGAAGTTCTCTCTCTGTCTTTCTCTCCCCACCCATTGTTTTACATTCTTGTTACTATTTTGACAGCATAGGACCACTCCCTTCAGGGTGACCACAATAGTTCTCCCGCATCAACGCAACCACAGTCCCCCAGCATAGCCCACTGTGAGACTTCCCTCCCCTGCCTCCGTTGAGAAGATGAACAAAACCAAAAGCTGGTTCTTTGAAAAAATAAATAAAATTGATAAACCTCTTGCAAGGCTTACAATGGATATCCCAGATATATGATCAGGTTTTAAGGATTGGCTTTAAGTTTGGTTTTGTCTGACCCTTTGTTTGATTTTCTACATATGAGTTACAATATCTGATATTTACCTTTCCCCTTCTGGCTTACTTCAGATGGCATAATCCCTTCCATTTCTGCCCATATTGTCACAAAAGGCACGAGTTTATCTTGTTTGATTGTTGAGGAGTATTCCACTGTGTATATGCACCACATGTTCTTGATCCACTTATCTGTATTTGGACACTGATGTTGTTTCCAGATTTTTGCCACTGAAAATAGGAATTATCTCTTCCAGTTGCTTACAGTCTGAGGCACAACATGCTCTTTTGATTCTCTAAAAGTACTGAACATTGAATGCAGCATGTAGCCCTTGTCTGAGACATTTTCATGCCACTGGCTTATTTCTTCCTCTCACCATCTCTCCATTTCAACTCCCTAATTTTCTAGGAAGATTCACCTCTCATTGCTGACTATGTCCTATTTCCTTCCAGAAAAGCTCTTCCCTAAAATGGATTGCCAAGCAGGACACAACTTAAAGTATCTTTGAAATGAGGGGATGTGGGCTTTCCTCACCCATCTCGACCCTTTTATCTACCTGTTTTTCTCCCTCCCTGTGGTTCCTTAGAGTATTGAAAAAGGAGTGAGTTATTACCATGTTAAGCTGCACTAAATGGCTTTATATTATGGTTAGGGACCTCTGGAGAAATAACAAAAAGCTCACACATCTTTTGTTCATGGAAAAGTAATGTCGCAAAAAGACACCTCTAGTCCTCTATTTTAATTTGTTTTTATTGATCTCTTTCAAAATTAGGGAAACAAGTTTTCTCACTGCAAATGTTATGACAATGCATGGGGAGGCCCTAGTTATAAAGAGTAATGAAGATGGGACTGTGAAACAATTTTCACAAGGTGTGGGTGGATGAGGATTGTGAGTGAAAAAAGCCTCTGAGAAGACATAGAGGAAGGAAAACCACCAGATATTAACAGTTATGTCTGAGCACTGGGATTCAAAGTACAGTGGTATCAAAGAGAACTTCCATGACCTCAATCAAAAATACACCCCAGGCCCCACAAAGATGTGAAATTTATATATAAATAAATTATTTTTAAAAAAAATATTTTTTAAATATTGTCCCAACAACCACTGCACTATCACAGCAATCTTTTTAATTTTCTTGGCACCTACCACATGTAGAAAATATCTCAAGCATTTATATATGGAATTGTCTATTTGCTGGTTCCTAATATCCTAGTCTGAAAAATGAATTGCACAAAAGCAGAGAATTTATATATTTGGTTTGCTGCTATTTTGTAAATGCCTAGAATAACACTTGACATACAATAGGTAGTCAGATATTTGGATGGATTAATATGTGGAAAGAGTGTTTTTCTCTTTTCCCAAACCTCTATGATCCTATAGTGAGCATAAACTATCTCTCTAGAAGAGAGGAGACAGAAAACGTAGGCTTAATTTAGTATCATTTCTTCCTAGAAATCTTTCCAGTTTCCTCGGGCACAAATAGGTCTTCTTCTTTTGATTTCCTGCGTGTCCATATTTTTTGTTTGACACTGGGCTTTGCCCAGTAATCATCTTAATTTTAGATTAAGAGTATTAATCTTAATTAGTAATCTTAATGCCTTGCATCCCTTATTGGAATCTGGGGTCCCTGATTGTTAGACTCAAACTGCCAGAGTGAAAAAGAACTTAAAGATCACCAAATCTAATTATGTCTTATAGATGAGGAAACAAGACATAGAGATGTGGTCTACCCAAACTCAATAATGAAAGATAATTCCCCAGGGATGTTTCCTGTGCTCAAACTGTCCTATGTTACCAGATAAGCTTGTGACAGGTCCAGCACTTTTACTGGGAACCCAACCCTCTCAAATCTGCCTTCTAGGTCATAGAGCCGTGCATCCACATATTTCCTACCTGAGGACATCTGCTCAGCTTATGGAGGGAGCAGGGTGCATGCAAGGGTGCAGCTTTGCCTACACCTTTTCAGCTTACTTGGCACGTCTATACATGTGCCATCTTTGTCCAAGGGAGAAATAAAGAGAAGGGAAAGCAAAATGATTCTCTAGCAATTGTCAAAAAGCACACAAGCCATTAACAAGTGTGTGGTGAGTGTGCATATGTGTGTTTTGGATAAGTAGGTGTGCAATCTTTTTGCAAATGAAACCCTATTGGCAAATAGGGTTTCATTTCTTCCTTAAGGAACAGGGAATGTAATTTTAAGAATAATTTAGTATGAGACAATTAAGACAAACAGAAAAGTACAAATTAAAATATAGCAAACACCCCAAGACCTGGCATCTTAGACTTTGGATTTTGGTTTTAGTATACCCAACACGTAGATGTCTATGGTTCCTTTCCACACATAAGTGTCTATAAATCACCAAGTATTGGTTTGCTGGTCTAAAAACTGATTTTCTATGTATTATAAATATTTACATTGATTTGTTGAATCTTTTCTTTGTAAATGTGTAAATGGTATTTTAATTTAAATATAAAATGCATACACAGAAGTGCATTAACTTCTCACAAACTGCACACTCATAAAATATGATGTAGATCAAGAAAGGAGACATTGTCACAATGACGACTGCTTCCTTCTGCTCCTTCCACCTTCTACCCCCACCATAATCACTAGTCTGACTTCCAAAAAATATTTGAATTAAATTTTCTAACTGTTGTATAAAAATGTAAATATCTTTATATGCTCTAATACCTCACCATTTTTATTTACTATTCATATTTTTTATAAGTATAATTTGTTTGTTTTGTTTTATTTCTTGTTCTTTAGACAGGTTTTACATGTGAGAAAGGTATATACTTTTACTCCTTTTCCAGTAGTGGTACTTTCAATTATTTTTAAAATTTAGCTGACCATACTAATTGCCTCTAATATCATGTTAAATAGAAATAGTGTTGGCACACTTCTTCCTCAGCCTTTCTTGGTCATAAAGACATTTTTTATGTTGATCTTTAATGATGCACACCTGAAACCTATACATAATGCTATAATGCAATGTCACTTCCAAAAATTTTAAATAAAGGCAATGTTTTGAAATTTTATTATTTATACTATGATGCTTATCATTTGATTTTTGAAGATACCTGTACTAGATTAAGAAACTAATTTCCGTTATTAGATCTATGAAATTTTTAGTTCATTATCAGTGGATTTTTAATTTTGACAAATGATTTCATGAATCTGTTCAGCTATGTGTCTTCTGTTTGGACTGATTAATAGAGTGATTGCATTAACATATTTTCTAATGTGAGACGGTCCTTGCACTTTTCCAATAAATCCCATCTTGCTTTCATCTATTAACTCTTTTAACTTTTTAAATTGAGACCTTTAATTGAAACATGCATGCAAAAAAGTACATCGATCAAAAATAAGCAGCTCAGTAAACCTCCACAAAATAAACATTCAACTGTCACTGATTCCCCAAGGGTACCCAGTGTCCTAACTGGTCATACCATTCATTTCTGTCCACTTTTGAACTTTTATATGAATGAAACCATAAATATTTTCTAATCTACCCATGCATTACAGCCACCATGGTTTCATCTATGCTCATTATTAGGCCATATTATATTGTATGACTAGCCCACAATTTATTCCGTCCACTGTTGAGGAAGGTTGTATCTTTTTAAGCTATTAAAAATAGCACTGCTATGGACATTTCTTAGCATCTTTAGTGAACACACATTATCCATTTCTGTTAGGAATATATCTAGAAGTAGAATTTCTGGGCAAAGAATAAAGTGTATTTAGCTTCTGTATATATAGAGGATCTGTGAAGTACTGCCCTGGGCCAAATTCAGCCTGTCTCCTATTCTTATTAATAAAGTTGGCTTTTTTTCTTTAACTACAGCTATACCCATTTGCTTATATATTATATATGGATATTTTCACACTACATTGGCAATGCAGCATATTTGCAGCAAAGACAGTATGATCTCCAGTGTCGACAATGCTTACATCTAGTTTTTCAGAGAAGTTTCCTGTTCCCTGTTGTGTATTGTCAGATTTTTTTTTGAAATGGCTATACTAATTTATACAAACATTTTTTAGAAGGCATTGCTAAAGTTTATTCCCACTTAGAGGTGATATTAGACTCAAATTTTTTTGATATTATTTGTCCTAGGGAGAGTTTAAGATTCAGGAACCTTACGTAGCCATTTAAAGTAAATTAGGAACTATTCCTATATTTTCCATTCTCTGTGAAGAATTTACCAAAAAATTTTTTTTCTTTCATGTTTGGTGAATTTGCTTGAAAAACATTTTGTATTTGGTATCTATTTTGGAAAGAAGATGTTCAATTATTATTTGGCTTGTTGAAGTTATATTCTGGTTTGTTATTTATTCTTTGGAGTTTTTGTTTTCCAGAAAGTGATATGCTTTGACTTAGTTTTACTGACAAATATTGCATGGAATAGTCATCCACCATAAGTACTTTAATAGTGATTATTTAGTATATGGAAAGAGCACTGAAAAGGTCTACATAGAGAAGAACATGATCTTCACATTCCTCATGTACTCTATTTATACCAGCCTTACCTAGAACAGATAAAGAACTACCACTCTTCAGGACCAGTACACTTACTGATTCTACTACTTGAGGTTCTTTTATTTAATTCATGAACTTGGCTTTCTCACTTCATTTAGAATTCTACTTGCATTACAATCTAAACAACATCCTTGCTACATTCCATTCTGTTTCCTTCTCCTCATTTATTTTTTCTAACACATTGATATCTGACATACTTTTTCATTATTTTTTTCTGCTCAGATTATGTGCATCATAAAGAACAGAAAAATTTATGTAAGCATTTTAATCTCCTCAGCACTTAGAAGCAAACCTGAAATAAACAGATGCTTAGCAAACCTTTACTCAAATAATGAATGTTAAAAATGACCCACTAATAGATTTGAAATGTTCTCCCTGCAATGTTTCTGAATTTGACTTTATATATTTAAAACCATGTCATTATGTGCATAGGATTTAGAGTTATTGGAACTCCCAACATAGACAAAACTTTATGATTTATAAGTAAACCAAATTATCATTTAGTAAAACACTTGCCTTTTCAGCTTCAATCTATTTTATCTGCTATTAGTATGGTTCCAACAGCATTTTCTCTATTATTGCCTTCCTAATATATTTTCCTCATATTTAATTTTCAACCTCTCTATGGACTGGACTTTAGGTGAGTCTCTTATAAAATTGTATAATTCAGATTTTGCTTTCTAATCAAATGTAACAACTTCGTATTTAAACTGGAGAGTTCAGTTCATTTACATTTGCTGAGAGTACTGTTAAACTAAGAATGATTTATACTATCTCATGTTGTCTTGTTTATTCTATGCTCTTGTATCTTCTTTTGCCTTGCTCTAAATTTATTAACTTTTTATTTCTATTATAAGTCTAGGATTCTGTGTCTCCAAATATGTCCCTAGACCTTTCAGGTCAGGAGAGGTAAATTATGCCAGCATGTTCATGTTATGTAAGCATATACCATACACTCCACATACCCTACCTACTGAAAGCTGGGCAGAGAAGATTTAAAATATATTATCATACTGAACGCAAATATCAACTACCCCTCCAAAAATCACTGTCAAGTTTCCGTTGATAGAGAAATTTCTTTACCCCTATCTCACCACCACTCAGTAATTCAATGACTTAAGTATACTGCTCTGTGTTTTAAAGTATTTGAAGTTACAAAAATATGCTTAGTGGAGTTTATGACTTTATTATTTTAAATGGATACATGACAAATTAGACTAATTATTTATGGAGATGACAGAATTTTTAGGGTTCAAAGTGGAGAATGAGTTTGATATGAGCAACAGGAACTATTGCTTTCATTGTATAACAACATTTCTCTGCATATCAGCTATCAACAAGATGAACCCACCCTTCTGCTTGGTCTCTGAGGGACACAAATGGCTTGCAGTCTTCTGTGACATTAGAAAGAATAAAGAAACTAGAGATATATTTAGCTTTTTGTAGTCTATTGAAATTTGGTTTAAAGAATATTTTACTTTATTCATTGTTCTTTTGAAAGTAGTCAATTCAGTGGAAGGTTGAATAAAAACAAATAGTTGGCAAGTTATGTTGCATCCTTCCCGATGGGTTCTATAACTGGTTCCCCCATGTCCTTCCAGACAGAAAAATGTAAAGTTGCTGACTTAGTGGGATAGTACATCCTAATCTATGCTCAATGATCCAGTGGAGGGTGTGGAATGAATGTATTACTTATTTTGTTTCTCTTCATATACCTTTTAACATTTCCTCTTAAATGTATATTTTATGTAGACAAATGTGTATATACAATGCACATAATACATCATGCTAGTAATGTGTATATATATATACATACACCATGTACTTACTGACAAGTGTACATATACAGCTATCTATAACTGTACATATAACTGTGTTTGTAGCTATAGCTATATAGCCAGTTTCAATTCTTCATGTGACACTGAGAACTTTCAGTCAAATCATCTTTATAATCATTCCCTCCTAATATCGCTTCCTTCTGACTCTCTGTCCAAAATCCAGATTAGTGCCACATAGTTTCAGGTATTTCTGGAATATTTTACATTCAAGATAATGAACACATTGCAGACTAATTTGCATAATCTCTGAATATAGCTGTGACTCAAGAAAAACATGAGAATATCTTTTAGCATAGGGTCTCTGAACACCAGGGACTTTAAATAGTAAGTGGTATTATTCCAAGTATACATGTGTGTGGGGGGAATGGTGTTTTTAGTGCAAGGTTACAAAGTGAACTGGTCTATTTCAGTAGGCTGGAAATTGAGTCCTATGCTTTTCCCTCATGGGATCCTCAGTGGGTCATAGAAAGATATTTCTGCACCCCTTCCTTGTCTCTCACATGAAGAGGCTAATGTAGGATAATGTCCTAGTGGGGTCTGATCATGTCTCCCTGATAGGGTCTGGGGCAGTAGAAAGAGCAGACAGAGTTAAATTCAAATCCCAGCTTCTATATCCACTTGTGGGAACTTGGCTAAATGTCAACTAGGGAAGGCCAGATTAAATAGCATTAAAAACATGCTCCCAAATCTCTGTGACTTAAGAAAAATATTTCTGAGAAGCAGGTTCTGTTCATGCTAATTATATGTGTACCCAAACTGGTAAAACAGGGGCAACAGCAAGAAAGTACAGGTGATCCATGCATACAACCAGTTCATTAAGCAACCACCTGGCAGGAACCCTCACACTCACATGGATTAACCTACACCAAACATGGCAAAGAAGGGCAATCCTATCCTATACCCACGAGGAAAAATGAAACTATGAATCAAGCCTCACTGAAGACTACCACGTCTGGATCTTCTCTAGTGGGACAGGAGAGTGA
Organism: Uropsilus gracilis; assembly: GCA_004024945.1. Lineage (NCBI taxonomy): Eukaryota > Metazoa > Chordata > Mammalia > Eulipotyphla > Talpidae > Uropsilus > Uropsilus gracilis. The sequence continues at coordinate 103,883 of PVHY01001850.1, read as the reverse complement.
TAAGGAGAGGAAAGGATAGAATGAACATGCTAAAGGCCCAATTCAGGAAGGCCCAATGCAATGCTTGGCCTGTGGCTAAGCTTAATAAATATGAGCTCCCCCTTGTCTGTATTTTGTGCTCTTCCCTCCAACCCTGAGAGTAGAGGAAATTGGAAGGCAAATGCCAGGAGCCTGGTTTCCAGTTCTACTAAGAAGGGAATAGAAATAGGTTTTAATAGCCAGAGGGCAGAAATCCAAGGTAGCCACCCAGGTTCCAGGGACCAGAGAGATTTTCATTACCCAGAGGATTGTTTTTAGCACAAAACAACTAACCCTGTAGAAAATCCTGGTAAGAGAAAGTTCAGAAAGGGGTCATAAAGGTAGCCTGACCTCTCAGGTCAAAACATAGCTGGCATCTCCATATACAGTCTGTCGTTTTCATTAACATATTTAATCATGCTTTTATCTTTAATCATCAAATGGCTTAATAGTGTTCATTGTATTCCCAGACCTGAAATAACAATAGTTATGTGGTTCTGTGATAGATGTTTTTAATAAAATCAGTAATTAGCCTTTGTGTGTGTGTTATTATCTTTCTGTTTCCTTTTTAATTTTGGCTTTTTGGTATATAAAAAAAAAAAACAAGACTAAGGTGGAATACTCAAAATACCATTTTTGTTTAGTTTAGCTGTTTTAGAACTGCCCAGGGCTATGGAAGGGAAGGTATATTGGACTCTAATGCAACCATCATGTAGAAACAGGTAAGGGTGAGGTAGATCCAGGCTTCAGAGCCTCCTAGATTTGAATTTTTGAATCCTACTTCTGTAAAGATAGGTTAGACACACAAGCCCCCAGCATTGAATTTCCAAAATGGTATGTGAGTATTCCTCTCAAAGTATGAAAAAACACAAAGATGCTTTAAAAATAATTTTATGTAAAATAACTTAAACAGCTCTTACTAAGTACCAAGAGCTATTCTAAATGTTTTTAAATACTAGCTCATTTAATCCCCAATGTAACCGTATCAGTGTAGGTGCTCTGAAAATCCCTAATGATTATATGAATAAATTAAGGCAAAGATAAGTTATACAAACTAGCTATGATTCCACAGCTACTCAGTATCAGGCTGGGAATTAGAAGTCCATCTGCCTCCAGGGTCCATGGTCTAAAGAGATCAGCAGTCCCTACTGCTGTAATTGGTCCCACAAATCATATTTACTTAACAAGCTTGACTTCTGGACTGGACAGGTAGATAATTTTTTGGTGCCCTTCTTTGCATTATGTTTCAGTCCAACTATAAAGGTGTAAGTTGTCCTGACATTCACTTCTCAGTGTTTGATATAGAATTAAGCTTTATACTCATTGTAGCTTGCTCAACTGAAGAGTTCAGGGTTTTCTTTAAGAAAAAAAGTCTTGTTTCTCTAACTATATTGCTGAAAGCAAATCACTCTGAACTTTAGTTCCTCTCTCTGTAAAATGAAGCTGTATCTGCCATTTTTAAAATGGGAGGGCAGGTTGGAAAAATACTATCAGCTCTTATTTATTAACAAAGAGAACTTCAGAATGGTCTCTCCAAGAATACCCAATGCTGTCCACATTATAGCTTTCAACTATCCTTCTTGCAAAGGTCAAGGGGTGGGGTGCGGTGTCTGACTAGCTTCAATCCATCCGGAGGCCCCATCCCAGAGTTCACTGATCAACAAGAATAGAGAAATGTCCAAATTCCTGCAGAAGGACCAAGTCCTCTCTTGTAGAAGGGCAGGCTGCCTCATCTCCAGACCCCCTAAAAATCTGATATTTTGAGAGTGTGAAAACATACTGCATAGCTTTGGGCACAGAGCTATGGTGAGAAGGGAGGCTGGAATCTTCATAGTTAGATTTTATTTCATACAAGTGATGGAGGTTAAGAGTAGAAAATTTGCAATAGAAGTGTCACAAGACCAGAAACTGAAGGTGGCAGTAAAAATGGTGAACAATGCCATTAAATGGGGTATAGAGATGAAAATCCTTAGGCATAGATGCTCCTTTAGTTCCAGGTTGGTGGCTATAGAAAGTACCCAAAGGTGCAGAACAGAGATGGGGATGAGGAGGTTGAGGGCCATTGGAGAATCACAAATCCTTACAAAGCAAATTAGTAGCACCCTAAAAGTGACTGACCTTACAATCACATTTCTACAAAGGAATGAGCTCTCCCCCCAAAGAACATTTGATGAGAGAAATTTCTACACCAGCAAAAAGCAGCTCTCCTCAAAACTTCCCAACTGTATCTGTACAGGTATCTCTTTTTCTTTCTTTACTTTCCCAACAAACCTGTCCTTTAGAAAACCTTTCCTGCCAATCTCTGTGCAAACATCTTCCTCTCCTGAGTAAATTTGCTTTGACTCCTGAAAGGGGAATTCCCCTAAAACTTTTCTCAGAAGAAATCCAAGGGTCCCATGCACTGAACTCACCATCTCATCAAAATGACATCACAGGATCATAAAAAGCATGATGTGCAGGTGTAAACACACAACTAGAATCCATTGTTGGTGATCAATGGTAACTCCCCTGAAATGCCTCAAAAGAAGTGGTCCTGTCCTGTGACTATGTATGGGGACCCCTCACTCCCTAGGAACAGTAGTGCATATCCTTTTCTTCTTGATCTGGAATTGTTTCTTCTCAAATATGCTCCTGGGAGTTGGCTTTGCTTAAATTCATCTTCTGTTTCAACTTCCACATGCATGAATTCACATCCAGTGAAATGGTTAACAACAAAACAAAACAAAACAAAAACAAAACAGGCACAGAGAGAGGTAAAATAGAAGATATTGTTCACTGGTCATGCTAGAAGAACTACATTGAGCACACAAACCTCAGATTCTTCCAGAGGATGGAGTAAAACAACCTTACCCATTATCTTCTCAGGCAAGAAATCAAGACAAAGAGGCAGAACCCAGGGTTAGCTGTCTAGAGAATAAAGAATTCCTCAGACTGCAAGTGATCGAGCTGCTTGGAGGAAGACATTTTCTGCTTTTTTTTTTCCATAAAGAATTAAAGGAAAATTCCACTCCTCAGCTAAAGAAAATACTTATGAAAATTGGAACTTAAAGGAAACCTTGAACAAAAGCATTAATAAAGACTCTGCATGTTCTGCAAATAATAATAAAGGCTTTGCTACAACAACAGACTCAATCCAGCACAGACCAGATTAAGATAATATCACTGAAAAGTCTAGGAGAAGCAGAGTCTGAACACTTAAAGGGAAGAGAAATTTGAATGGTGCCAGAGTAGAGACTTTTGTCTTTTGGGGAGTTGATTGAAGGTTTCACCTACTGTTTTCTATAGAGAGCTTATCACTTGCAATTTAACATAATTATGGCCAACAAGTTGAAGGGTGGAATGTATTACTTCTCAGACCACAGTCTGACACAGTTATTTCTGGAACAGTCCCTTAGGTGGGGACCATATAAATATATCTGGAGATCAGGATTGGATACATCCAATTTGACTATCACTGACATGATTTTAGTAACAGGCAGTCAAAAACTGGTAAAGAGTCCATTTTTTAGAGGCCCATATCTTATTGAGATATATTTATTGAGAAGAGCTATACCTGGAGTTTTTTGCAGGCTCCCATTTTCTAAATCTAGGCCAAATCCCTGCCTACAATAGAAAAGCAGTTCCCTCAATAATAACCTTCTGCCATTAAGTAGAACAAAATTTAATTTTGTACAATGTGTGCATTAACATCCAAACTTTGTGTATCATTCAGAAGGGGCTACTAAGATTTAAACAGAAAATAGCTTCATATTTCCCTTCTCCCTAAATTGAGTTATCTGTTCTATTTCTTTCTCCAGAGTATTTTGAGGGTAGAATCTCCCAAAGATATTCTGATATTTTGTACTTAAACATATATTTGTATTTTAATACATGTCATGTTTTAAAAACATTGAGAGTCACATAAATTGAATTGTGATTATCTTACATTCAGCACAATGTCTGAGATTTATTGAGTTGTTGCATGTATTGATAGTTCCCTTCTATTACTGTAATAATCAAATGTTCAAATGTACCTGAATGCCTTTATCCCTTTACCTATTGGATGTCATATGCTGTGTCTAATTATGAATTGGATTGTTGTGAATAATTGTGCACATGTTTTTGTGCAAATACAAACTTCTTATTTCTCTAGGAAAAATACCCTGCTGTTGGGTTCCAAGGTCATACTGAAGTCAATGTCTAACTTACTAAAAAACCAACAAACTGCTTTCCTATATATTTTTATTTTAATACTAAAAGAAGTTGACTGTATACAGTTTCTGTATTCTGATCTATAAAACTAGCAATGAATTCTATGGATCATTCATACTAGTATATATTTCATTCTATATACCCTGGAATGATACATCTTGTTCTTTTAATACTTTCATTATTTTCTTGTGTTCTTCATTGATTCCTTAAGTGTTTTCCAGGTGCAGAATCATCACCATATCAATTTCTTCTTAGGTCCTTGAAGAAATATATTTTTTTTACTTTATAAATTTTTGGATAATGTTTTATTTCTTCTACTTAATTTATTTTGTTGGAAAATACACCTATTTTCTTGAGTTAATGCATTATTTCACAGACACTAACACAAGAATATAAATTATGTTGTTGTATGCACTGCTTTAGTTGTATCCCATCAGTTCTGATAGGTATTTTCACTCCTGGCATTGTGTAGATGTTCTGAAATTTCAGTAATGATTTTCTCTTTTAGCTGAAATATCTGTGATAAGATTCTTTCATTATTGTTATTATACTTTTACATTTCGAGATGCTGGAACATATAGTTTATGAAATAATAACAAAAGGAATACTTACTGCCAACAATCTAAGAACAATCTAACAAAAATAATCCCTCTGAAGTTTTCTTTGTTTTCCTAATTTATACCTTTTTCTACAGCTAGAGGAAAACACAATTTTGAACTTTGTTCTAATACTTTATTGGCTCACAGATATAAAAATAACAAAATTATCTGTTTACCTTAATGTCAATCAAATCATAATGAATGTATTTTATTGTAACTTGCATTTTTCTCTCAATAATATATATGGAACTCATCATTCACTGTAGCTATTGCTTATTCATTTCCACTGCTGTATTAAAGCCCATTGAATATTAATACCACAATTTCTTTATTCATTTTAATACTGGTGGGCTATTCAGATTGATCCTAATGTCTAGTTTTTACAAACAAATTTGCTAAAAGTTACCTCTATGCATAATCTATGATACATATGAGAGAGCATTTATCCAGGTTAGTCAGCTCAAAATGGAATTGCTAGAATGGATGATTTATATTCGTTTTTGTCTTTATAACAAAACGTCATAAAAATATTACGTAAAGTAGATTTTAGGAATTTATATCTGCCTCCAGCAGAGTATCAGTATCCCTTTTGCTTCAGATTTCTGTTCATGTCTGAATGTGAGACTTTTTAAACATTTTTCACACATAGCATGCACAACTATATCATATAATTTTATTATAAAAATAATTTATTTTATATGTATTTCATATCATTGTAAAATCATATAATAATTTTAATATCTATATATGTGATATGTTAATAGAAATTAGCACTTTTTTCTATTCTTTGTGGCCACTCACATTTTTAGGAATGATTTTCCTTAGTTCATTTTTTCCTTTATTTTATTGACTCACTGAGGTCTACTACTTTGGACAACAAATATTTATTTATTGTTGGCTTTGTATGTTGCATGCATTTTTCTCCTGTTGTGTGGATCATATCACCGATTCATTCAGTCTGCTTTCTGAGGAACAAAAATTCAAAGTTTTTACATATTTGAAAGTATCAACATTAGAATTTGTATAAAATTTAAGAAATCTTCCTCTAAGTTAGTTATATTTTCTCATTTTTCTTAAAATAAAAAGGTCTCCTTTTTATATGCATCAGAAATTGATTTTATGCATGATAAAAAGTATCCAAATCAATTTTTTCAAGTGAATAATCAATTATTCCAGTGTATATCAAATTGTTTCAATATCATTTTACAAGCCAGTTCTACATGGATATGGGCCTATTTCTGGACTTTATCTTTTGCCATGTCTCTCTGTGCCAATATCACACTGTTACAATTTTTATAATTTATAATATGCCTTCATTGTTGGCAGGGCAAAACTCACCATGATTTTCTTCTTTCAAATATCCACTTGTGTAAATGCTATAAAATCTACTTGTCAAACTGCATTGGGGTTTTTACTTTACTTATTATTGGCTCTATAGGTAGTTGGGGAAATCTGGCATCTCAAACATACTGAAACTTTTTATGTGATTATATATCTCTATTTAGGTAAGTTTAATACCTTTTCATGGATTATTATCTTTTTTTCATAAGGATTACATATACAAATGTTGTTCAACTTTAGGAAGTTTTTTTTATTGCTAACATCTTTGAATGCCTTTTCTGTTGGCATCTGGGGTAAGAATGCAACTAATTTTTACAAACTTTTTATGGTAATACACAGAAAGGTTCCAACCATAAATGCAGAGCTTTGACAATTTTCAAAGGGGTATACACTCATATAACTAGCATCAAGGGGAAGAATCAAGACATAAATAATCTGGTAAGCCAACTCCAACCATGGACTGTCCTACATAAGATAACCATAACGTTGACTGTCCTACATAAGATAACCATAACGTTGACACCTTTTTACTATACATTAGTTTTGCATATTTTTAACACTCATGAAATTATATAGATGTAACATTTATGTCTCTGTAATGCAGCCTATTACTTTTTTTGCGATATATTCATATTGAGTGTGGGTACAGTTTGTTTATTCTCTTTGCTATACAGATTTTCACTGTGTAAATAAGTTTTAAGTTATGCTTACTAATCATGATAGATTTTTAAAGTTTCCAATATCTTTTTTTCATACTTATGATCTTATTTCTGTCAATTTGTTCTATAACTGCTGATTATGCATGTACTTTCAGTAGAGTCTGCCATAAGATTTTAGTTTTCCAAACCGATTACATCAATTTATGATTGATGTAGTGTGTAAGAAGTCCAGTTGGAATACAATCTGTTCTTGAAATTTCCATTATTTCTTATAGAAACTTCGGTGAATTCTCTGAATTTTAACATTTTATTTGCATAATAAACTAACATTTTGTAAATGAACTCAACTTAGGCATATTATTTTTATAGATGCCTGTCTCTAACAACTTTTTTAGATTATCTTAAGTTGAGGCAAATGTGAATGCTTTAAGAGTAAAGTTCTCCAATGTGCAATCAACACTATGACATACAGAATAAATTATCCCTCTATTACAGAAGATGGTCACTAATATGTAATAGTTCTTATTTTTAACCATTCTTCTTTTTCCTTTCCCACCACTATCCTTGTATCTCCTTGTCCCCTTCCCTCTCTCCCCTCTTAACCTTAGGTCCCTTGGGATGTCTGGGATGCTTATATATCCCCCAGTTTTTGAAAATGTCAAATTTTTGACAAATTGTCTACTATGTGAATATCCGGTTTTTGTTTTTATTATTGTGACTAAATTTGCTGCACACAACTCTCTAAAATTTCCTCCATTGAAAAATGGCTATATTTCATCCCTTCTATGGCAGCACAGTATTCTCTGGTATGTTCTAACAATTTCCTACTATTCAATTTTTGGCTTCTGAATATTCATGAGAGAATTATGCTATAACATACCATGTCATGGTATAGTTACATACTTTCAGTATGCAGTTTATATTTGCTATGCAAAATCAATCAGGGAAAATTTCTACTATTTTTCTTCTCTGTAAGATTTTATATAAAATTATAATCTCCTACTCAACAATTGTTTGCTAAAGCATGCCTATTAATCCATTAGGACCTGTTGTTTTCTTTGTGGGAGATTGTTAACTATGGAGCATAATGTAAACGCTTTATTTTCAGATTTAGTTTCAGTACTGTTACATTTTTTTACTTTTCCTCAGTTTTTTATATTTTAAAAAATGTGTTTACTTCACTAAATAATAAGATCAAGTATGTTAAAGATTATAGTATTACCTTATATAGCACAAATTCATTTTAAATCATCTTTTTCATTTAGAATATGATTTTTTTTACCTTTTCTCTTTTTTTTCAGTAGAAGCTTGTCAATTATTTCAACTTTTATTAAAGAACTTACTTTCACATTGTCACTTTTTCCCACTATGCACTTATAGTCCATTTAATTAGTTTCTGTTTTATTGCAATTATTTCCTTCTTTATATATTCTTTTTTTATTCTAACTTTGAAGTGGAGACTTAGTTCATTAAATTTCAACTTGAAATCTTTGCTAACTTAAATATTTTACTGCTTTATTTTCTCTAAATACCACTGCAAGTACATTTCATGCATTTTGACATATACTATTTTCATTATCATACAGTTCTAAATATTTCCAATTTTCACTGTAATTTCTTCTCTGATCCCTGAGTAGAAGGAATTTAAGTTCTACATAGATTTTTATAAAATTGTCCTTTTATTGGCATTATGTTAATTACTTTGTAATCAAAGAATGCAGTTATATGGTACAAATTGTGTTGAGAATAGATTCATCTCTGAGATATGGTCATTTTTTACAAATTCACATGAATGCTTTAAAAGAATATGTGGTCTGCAGTGACTGAGTACTTTGTAGTTGGGGTATTTAAATCTCCATATTAATGTTTTAATCTGATTAAAATATCACTTAACTTCTAGAGTATATGTTAACATTGCCTACAATGAAGATGTATTTGTCATGTTCTCCTTGTAGTTCCAACATTTGTTTTGAGAATTTAAGGCCACATTAATAACAGCATACCCAGTGTAGAGCAGATTCTGTCTTCAAGATGAATTGAACATTTTTCAGTATACAAGGTTATATTTGATTTTGGTAATAGAAGCTTTCTTTCTAGTAGTGTCCTGAGTACCCTTTAATACTAATTCATCTTTTTTGTTTTACATACATGCACTTTAAAATTTTTTAATCTTTTTCTATTATAAAGCTTACCTTTAATTTTTTTATAGAGAAAAGATTGATTTAATGTACTGTACATTACTGGGGGAACAGGTTCACATCCCTTCAGATGTATGTCACTACACAAATCCTCACCACCAGAGACCCTATAGTCCTTTCCCCCACACCAATGGACTGCTCTCAACAGCACTAATTTATCTTTATTCTTTCCATAATCTTATGTATTGAATTGTGACTCTTCTAAACAGCAGATAACTAAGATTAAAAAATACCTACTTGGATAATTGTCATCTTTTCCTGGAGAAACTGTATTTTTGTTTTGGATGTGTTGCTAACACTGTGTTTATATTTATTTTGTCTAGATTGTTTAGTCAAAAGGAATACAGTTTATGCACATCTTTTTAAGTTAGTCTTGGTATTTTATTTCTCTTGAAATGTTTCCATTTCTTTTAAGTTTTCAAATTTATTGGAGATTATCTAAAACGTTCTTATATTTCAATTCTATCATATCTATACATTAACCATTGTTTTCCTGAACACTGTAGATTGTGTGTGTCTGGGGAGGGAGGTTTAATTCTTTCTCTTCCTTTTGACTCTGTTCATCTCCTTTATGATATTTTTCTTTTTCATTAATTTCTATTGTCATGTTAATTACCTCCATTCTCCTTTCATTGAATTTAGTTTTTTCTTACTTATTAAAGGCAAACTCTAGCTTACTAATCCTTTCTTTAAAAGAAGAATCAAAGAACATACATTTCTTTTTTGTTGTATCCACATGTTTTTACTTAGATTTTTAAATGTATTTTCCATTGTTTTTCAAATTTTGAGCTAATTCTAATTTATCCGTTTGTAAGAAACAATACAGAACCCTTCACATTTCTTTTATCCAATCTCTGTCCCTGCCTGCCTATTAAACATCCTGCAAAACTGTTACAACAAAATTTGTTGTAAAACAATTACAACACCAGGTTTCTGACACTGATAAGATCAATGACACAGTGTTTTGTCACTACAGTATTCCTCACATCACTCATTTTAGTCCCATTCTTATCCCCTTGTTAGCATTGCAGCCAATTTAAAATTTTTTAAAACCATTTCAAGAACATTATAAGTGGAATCATATTGTATGCAACTGTTTGGAATTAGATGTTTCCACCCAGGTTATGTATTTTCACCCAGGTTATGTAAGAGATATACACGTAAGGGAGATTCACCCAGGCTGTTGAATCTCTCAATAGTGCATTCTCTTACTGCTGAGTAGTATTGTATAGCATGCAGATACCACAATTCCACAACTTGTTCAAAGACATCTAGGTTGTTTCCAGTTTTAGATGGTTTGATTCAAGAAATAATGAACACTGATTTCTAAGTTCCTCTGTGAGCACTGTTTATTAAAAAATAGTGCACACAAATATTTCAGAAGTTTTATTTAGAGCAGGTAAGTACATTTTAATTTAATATAATTTCATTGTTAATCCATGAATGATTATTTGCTATTAAAAAGACAAATTTGTGCCTCTACATTTATATAAGGTTATATTTTTTTGTTGTTGTCTCTTCCCTCCCTCTGTCCCCTCCACTTTTCTCTTTCTCTGTCATATTGTATCTTAAGAGATCACTGGAGAGACAAAGACAGAGCGACAAAGACAGACAGAAAGGCAGAGAGACATCAAAATACAGGACTTGTATACATATTTTAAAATTTGTTGAGTTCTTTTTTAATCAATTTTATATTGTTTTATGTGTGTTCTTGAAAAGAACTCATTTCTGCATGTAGGATTCTATTTCTGTCAGATCATATTAATTGTGTTATTCAAATGTTTAAATCCTCATTAATGGTTTATATGCTTGATTTATTAATTTCTTAGACATGTGTAAAATCTCCCACAGTGGTGGTGCATTCAAACATTTCATTTTTAGTATAGCCTCTTTTTTACCCAAATGTTTTTAGCTTCTTTATTTGGTGAGCATAGGTCTAGAATTATTATTTGCCCAGTGAATTTATCCTTTCATCTTCATAAAGTTTCCTTTTTCTATTTAATTTTTTTTTTTGTCTTAAGGTCTCCTTTTTCTGCAATCACTACAGCTATACCAGTTTTTGTTTGTTTGTTTGTTTTTTGTTTTGTTTTGTTTTGGCTAGTTTTCACTCATAATATCTGTCTATTTTAAAGCAAAAAATGTAACTCATTTTCTCTTTATTTCTGGTTTCTGTAGCCTTATCTTTGGAATGTCTCCTACAAAGCATGTAGCTTATGAATAACAATCTTTTATTGTAAAATGCAGTACAAAAAATCTAAATAAAACAAATAGAGTAAAATGCTGGTGAAACAATTATCCTTGAATCAAACTCTCCGATCAGCAAATAAAATTTGCCCACCACCTTAAAAACCCTGTCCCATTCAGATGTCCTCTTTCTTTCCCTGGAAAGTAATCAGTATCCTGACTTTTATAATCACGCTTAGCTCTAATTAGTATTTTCACGTTCCAAATATTCACCCCCAATGACTCCAGTTTAGTTTTATTTCCTGATTTCACTTGCTTCATTTTTCAAAAGGTATTTTAAGTCTCTTACAGTCTTCAAGTTCCCCCTCCCAAATCCAAGTACCCTCTTTTCTCTTCAAGTACAATTTATTTGTTAAAACAGTAGGTCACTGGACTACACACATGTTCTGATTTCGTCTTACATTTTCTGTTGTAGTTGCTGTCTAAGAAGAACTGTTTTTTTTTTTTTTAATAGGAGAATGGTATTTAGAAACCAAGATCTGAATTTTAGCTGTGTTTACTGTTAGAAGAGTGTCATTGCTTCTAGATTTTCTCAGAAGGCAGAACTTAGAAATATGTGTATATACTAACTCATACATTCTCCAATGTCTGCATTTATTTCCTTGTATCTTTCAATCTATCATCTATCAATTAATCTGACTATCTCTGTTATCCTATCTCTTTTTCTCTGTCTTGCTCTCTAAATATCTAACAAACTACAAATTCTATTACTTTATTCTGATACGTCTAATCCCAAACCAATAGTACTCATTGTTACCCTTATCAATTCTGGCCATTTCATATGAAGCAAATATAGAGTATCTATTAAACTCAATAATATTTCTGATCTGAATTTAGAACTACAAAGCTTTTATATTATCTTTCCTATCTTGCATCAGCATTACCTTTCTGTAGCAAGAATCCTAGTTCTCAAGAATGAGGGTAAAACAGAATTAGGATATCATATAATCACTTTGAAGTCTCAAAGATCACTTTCTTCCATGCTGTATTCTTAGTAGACTTGGAATAACACTAAAGATATCAGTACTAGCTCCACTATTTTGATTAATGAACCAGTGAAATCTTTTTCATAGATCCTCTCCTGTAAGGAGTATCATAAAAATATTGCTATATTTTCCTCTGGCACAAAACACTGCTGTCAAAAAAGCCTGATAGTAATCTGATTTCTTTCCTTTATTTAAGACTTTGTAATTTTTGCTGGAAGCACAATTTTTTTCTTTTAAAGTAAAAAACAATTATTAAAGCATAGCTTAGTGTTGACCATTCCAAGTTGACTTAAGCAGGTGTGGTGTCTTCTTAACATATAATTTTTCTCTGATGTTTTTGTTATTTCAGTAAAGTTTTCTTGAATTGCATTTTTGATTTATTGGCTTATTTTGAGTTTCTTCTCTGGGGATTCCATCGCAGCAATGATGCTCTCAACCTGTCTTCTAACTTTCTCTTGTTCTTTAATCCATTTACCTATTCCTTTCATAAGAGTTTCCTCTTTTATCCTATTTTTCTTCAGATAGCAGCTGTGTGTTATTTTACTACCGGTTACCTCCCTTTAGTCTTCATTTCTGCAATGGACTTTCTTAAATTTCTAATAATTTCCTGTGTTCTGTGACCTCATTTTGAATTACTCCAATTCTGAATTTTACTATCCTTTTATGTCTCATGTCATTATCCTAATGTCTAGCATTTTTTCAAATAGTATATTACAGCATTCATCTGACTCGTACCCACATCTCTCTAGTATGTGTTTATTGTCTGGAAGGAGGCTATTCTTTTTCTTGATGCTAACTTTGTATGTTCTGATTCCAATCCTGTCTGTCCTCTCTTTCATGTGAAATTAGTTTTCCTGAACATTTGGAAGAGCGTGTAGTTCTAAATTTAATTTCCAACTCCACAGAGCTCTTTCTGTTGCTGTGTCTTGTGTAATGTTCAAAAGTGTGGCTTACTTTCTGGGATTCTCCATCTTCATTTTCCTTATACTATTTCATGTGGACCTTTAATATCTTTTCACTGTTGTCTCTGTGTAGTTCAACTGAAATTCCTAATCCCAGTATTTATTCCTGCTCCAGACACATCTTACTTTAATATACTATTAAAACTCCCTTGTTTTCATCTATTACCACAGTGTGCAAGATTGCTCCTACTTGTCAGCTGTTATTTGACTTGCAAGCTTTCCAGTGAGTACCTGTTGGCTATTTTTGATTCTGAAGTCTGCATGACGCCCATTGCTTTCTTCTTATTCCTGCAAAGGACTGATATCATGCAGCTTTTGTAGCTGTCATTCTAGTGATAAACTGATCTTCTTTATAAGTGCTTAGTTACCCACTCCCCCCTTTTTTTTCACCTGGAGCAGAATTTATTTTTCTTTTGATGATCAGAAATTGTATTTGAATAGGTCTAAGGTGCTGGCCATCCTGGTTATGGATGGCATGATACTCCCTTATCATCATCTCTAATTTAGGAGGATACCTTTTCATCTAGATATTTTGTAAGTATTATGCGGGGACTTTTTGTTTTGCCACTTGGGTTTCTTTGTTTACAAGAGGAAAATTGGGGCCATTCAAAATAGAAGACACTGGTGTCATTCTTCTTCCTGTTGCTTGCTCTTATCTTTTATTAGACAAGAAATAGAATTTCTTTTAATGGTGAGTTTTGTACAATGATATAGACATATTACAGTTACTGATAAATATGCTATTTATTAGTTTTTCATCTTATTTTGTATTTTTCTTTTGTCCTACAATATCTAAGCAATTTCATCCTTTCTTCAAACCAGCTCTTGACTTTTTTATTGTCATTCCTTCATTGTGTTTCTGGGGTATCCAGGCATTGTCTTCTATCCAGGCATTGTCTTCTATCTACCTCTGTATTCTCTGTTTCTGACATAACATCAAAGGGTTTATGGATTTTTGTCCCATTTAATATACTACTAATATCATCTGCTGTCCTACTGATGAGGGCTACAGATGTTTTCTCTCAGTGTCTGACCATACTCTTCAACTGCACATTGTCATCCTTTCTCATAGTTGTTGTACACCATGATATATTCCTACTGTCTTTGCTGTAACACTTGTATTTCTGAGGTCTGATTTTCCATTTTATGCAGGGGTAATTTCTGAGAGCAGAATGGGGCAGAGGCATTTTTACCAACTCAAAACCAGAAATCTCACCTTTCTTAACAACCTTTGTATGGGAAATGTTTGAGGATTTTTACAAGTCTAAGCAGATTACAGGTTGTCCCCCAAACTGTCATTTGTAATTAGGTTGCCTAGAATTCCAAATGTATATTCTCACAGAAACCAAGTTATAAATGGTAGTTGGCAACCAAGGCCAACTTTTCAATAGGCTATTTAGTTGAATAGCATTATTCTAATAGCATTATTCTGGCTTCACAGAGCTACCATTTATTAAGTTATTTCTATAAAAAAATGAATTCAAAGTTCTAGCAAGTAGGGTATAACATATTTTACAGATCAGAGCTATGCCATTCTCTTATTCCCCTTCATCTTCATCTCAGTGGTTTCCCATCACTCATAGGGTAGAATCAAACTCCTGAACATTATGGTGAGTTCATAATCTTGCTCTGTTGATCTGATATTTTTCCCTCATTACTCAACCTGGCTTTCTTATTGTTACTAGAATAAGTGGTATATCTTCAACTCTGGAAGAGTTGCATACTTTATTCATTTTTCCTGCAAAGATGGTAATATTTTTCCTGTACATTTTGCTTTTCAATGTTTATTGGTCTTTCAGAAATTAACCCAAATGATATTCCTCTGGGTAACTTCATAAATCTCAAAATAGTCCAAGTAACATACTGCATTCATTCTAATAGCATTATATTGTTTTCATTTACATTCACAACTGTATGTGCAACAGGCCTCATCATCCCAGTCATATAGTAGATATCCAATATGAAGGTGATAATATTTAACTTTTTTATATCAAAGATAAGAACTTCTAAATGAAAGCACACTTGCCTGTAGCAAAGGACATTTTTGTATCCCCTACCACTTCTGATGTCCCTGGGTCACAAGTTGATCATATTTATGTTATATGTAACTCCAAGCCTCATTCTGATGACCAATGCCAAAAAATAGAATTTATAAAAATTACCTGCAAACTTTAAAAAGTCATGTCATGACAAATTAGTCCTTTCCAATATGGCGTAAGGGTTCCTTATCCATAAAATAAGAAATTCTTCAGATACGAACCAAACATCTTTGAATTTAATTCAATTTTGCACTACCCAAAGCATCAGATTCCACAGATCAAAGCCTCAGTCTAGAAGATTGCCTCTAAACCTCACTTAGGATGTGAAGTGCAAATCCAGGCTGTCACCTGTGCTTTTACCTAGTCTACAAAACCCATTGTAGATTGGGATTCCAATGACACCCTCTTGAGAATTTAGATGACTGTTGCTACCTATACTTCCAATAAAACTAGATGGAATCAGTGGTTCCGAAGAGGTTATTCTTCCTTGGGTTTGATAAATTTGCTAGGGTTGCTCACAAAACTCAGAATGCATTCTGCTCACTAGATCACAAGTTTATTGTTATAAAGCATAACTCTGAAGTAGCAGGACAGAAGAGATACATAGGCCAAAGTATGGGAAAGGTATAGTTCTCATGTCCTCTCCAGGGCATCAGTTCTCCCAGTATCTCCAATTGTTCACCAGCCTAGAATCACTCCAAACCCAGGTCTTTTGGGTTTTTAGGGCAGCTTCATTACATAGATATGATGGATTGGATCTCTAGCCCCTGTCCCCTTCTAGTAGGTCAATAGGCAGGAATGCAAGCTTCAATCCTCTCATCAATCCTGTGGTTCCCCTAGTAGTCAGTTCCCATCACTAAGTTACCCAGGGCTTTTCAAAAGTTGTCTCATTCCAGTGGAAAAAAAGTGGAGGGCTATTGGGGCACTATTGGTGGGCATGACATGAAAACAAACATCTAAACCTAAAATATCAAAAACAAATATAATAATATCAACCAACTACACTCAATAAATAATTGTGAAAAAAAATAATAAACCTCTCTCCACTAGGAGAGGGGGTAATGGCCTCATTAATATAACAAATATTGTCATTATCACTCATTATTTAGGAAACCCCAAGAGTTTTAGGAATGCTGTACCAAAACCAGGAAGACCAAATATATATTTGCTATTATAAATCACAAAATCCCACTGTTATTATAATTTTAAGTCAACCTGAAAAAGTCACTAAAGATAGTGTATTATCTGATTCCTCACAGAACTAGAACTTTATTTTTGTTGTATACTATTCATAAATGAAATGAAATTTTATTTATCAATTTATCTTTTTAAATAAATTATTTATATATAAATTTCACATCTTTGTAATCCCAGGGATTCTTATTTTTTTTGATTGATTGTACATATACATCGCTGCATATCCCAATGTTCTCCCACCACCCTGTGAACCATCATCTTAATCTGTTGTGCCCATCCCTCCCCCAATTTTGCCCCCTCCCTCTCCCTTGCTCTATTCTTCAGTTCTGCAGACAGTTATTTTTAAGCCTTATCTGCACTTTTGTTTGTTTTCCCTATATCCCACATATAGGTGATATCATCCAGCATTTCTCTTTTTCTTGAGAACCAAAACTTTAAATACCTTAAATATAAACCAAGATCTACATATAAACCAAGATCGTCTTAGCTACAACTCTATTTCACCTGTACAGGACTATGATCATATATCCTAGAATTTTCTGGAATAGTCTCATGTTTAAACAATTGGATTCTTGTTTTTTGAAAGAGCATTTCACCTGTCAACTTTGTCCCTGATTTTTTTTTTTCTACAAACCCTGGTCACTAAACATTTATGGTCTTGTCACTCATCCATTTGTCACTGTCTTTTTTAATCCTTTTATGCTTCCTGCCAGACAGAGCTCTTGGAGAAGGAAGTTAGATGTTTATAAACCTCCATGTGAAACAGAACTGGCCTTTTCGATTCTAAATTTACTTGCTCCAGTTTCAGTGTGTAACTCTGCTTCAGTTTCCTCACCCAGATGACTGAATGAGACAGTGTCTAGCACAGTGCACAGAACTTTCTAGATGCCTAATAAAGATGTATGCAACATCACTGCTGAATTAAAAAGAGGAAGGCCACCCCCTCCCCCCAGGTCAAAGAATGTTAAAGGATCTGTCTGGCTATGGTAGGAAAGGACGTTTTGAGGTTGAAAAATCTCAGTGAGTAGCATGGGAGAGAGCACTCTGAGACTGCCAGTGCTGATGAGCTGTGTCTGACACCCTTGAAACAAGAACAGCCACAACTGTGAAGGGAAGAATAGAGAAGAGCAGTGTCTGCTGTTAAAAGTAGTTGTCATTAAGTTTGGAAACACCTTCTGGGTGTCCAGCAGAACATAACGTAAAAAAAAAAAAAATCTTAAAAAAAATGACCTTTACTCCTGAGTAACTTGTTGGGTCAAAAGGATGGTATGTCCTCTGGGTAAAGAAATGATTTTTTTAATTGAAATATTAGTACCCAAGTCACTGTGAAATGAATTTATCTTGCTCTCTCTCCTCCTCAGCTCTGAGCTTTCTTATCCCTCCATTTTTTGATACAGTGTTGGCTACAAAATGTTGATAGATGCCTTCATCATCTAGGAGCAGATCAAGTCTGTTTGCTAGTTGAGCTTTGTTGATGTTGGATGAGTGTATAAGTCTAAGGACTTGCTGCTTGCTTTTAGTCACTAGCTGATTAAATGTATCTTGAGAAAGGGAATGTTTTTTATTTAGGTTGATGAGGTAGTTCTTGTAGAATCAATGAGAAATTAGAAGTAAATTGTTGAAGCAAGACTGATAAATAATTTTGCAGGGAGACTACATCTTTTAGGAATAGCTTCTTTTACAGAATGTGGGAGCAACCAAGCACTCCATATGAACCCTCTCTAACTCACCCAGTCTTCCTTTCCTTGGTCACTGTGCGCCTCTATTATATGACAGACATTGTACAACATGGCTCCTTTCATTTAATTTCCAAATTGGTTTGATTAATTACTCTTCTACCATAATTCTGACCCCATTAGTCATTTCCCTCCAAAGCGTTGCCCAAGATCTCCAGGTTAAGCTAACTGATTATTCTTCAACAGTCAGATTTTGACTTCCTGAGAATGAGTGATGAGATCTGATTAATTTGCTAACATGTGAAGTTCTATTTGAGGGAGATATAAATGGCTATCTGAGTATCAGACCAACTTGGAAATAAAAATGGAAGCCCTGAATAAAGTGTTGTCTTGTTTTCCCTTCAGCTTTGTGAAAATGCTTGTTTTCCTCTTGGAGAACAAGGTGTTTTTCTGACCCTTTGTCTTGTTCAAACTTAACCCTGAGTTCTCTGTTGAAGCTAAGTGCAAAGGGAATTGGATGGGATTCAGGCATCCAAACTAAGACTAAAACCATGCATTATAACTCCTGGTGCCATCTGTTGGTTGCATATAGGTTTGCCATACCTTTGGTTTGGTGGTACATTATTTGGAATCTAGGAAAGTTTGTGACTCAAAATCTGAAAGTTATGAAGATCCTACTATATGCTGACGTACCAACAGTAGACTTCATCAGAGTAAAACTTTCATTACTTAAATTAAACTATATTTAATGACTTTACTTATTTAAATGAGACTTTATGAAATGTGAGCACTTTGCAAAGAGTGTATATTCTTATCTATTCAGAAGAACAGAACAAACAAAGACAATAGAAAATTGAAAATCACTTATGGGAGGGGTGGACAAAGGATGTTCTACTTTGTTATTAGAATATGTTTATTTCATATACTCTATTTTTGTATCCTCAGAATAGTCTGGTTGGTTAATGTAGATAGTCAAAAGGGCAACTCCAGAAATGAGGAAAGCAATTAATTGCCTTCTGATTGATTACTGATTTTATTTTAGGATAACATACGTGCCTGACTCGGTGCAGGGAGACAGTAATGAGAAAGTCAGCAGCTGTTCTCTAACACTCACTTAGCAAATATGTATTGAATGCCTCTTGGCTCCCAGACCCTCTTGATTCCTACTTTGGCACTTTCATTTTGAAGTGTAGCCAGCCATGAGACTAAGTAGTTAACAGTGGAAAGCACACTATGGACAGGTGCTCAAGAATAATGAAAATGATATGCAAAAGGCCAAGTTCAAAAGACCAGTTGTCAGAATTCTAGTACCTTGGTGGAGTACATGGTCACTCTAAGGAGAATGCCTTTAATTGGAGAGATGTTGGCTATTATCCAGTGGGTCCTACAGAGGCATAGCAAAACAGAGATGAGGTTACAGACTTTAGCATGAAGCACAGCTCTCTAATCTTACTGAAAGAGTGACTGAGATAACCGAGAGTTGGCCAAGTATGTGCTTATAGGATTGTCAGAGCATTTGTTGATCTACTGGAGCTAGAAAGATGGGTATGACAGGCCTGTCATCATGGGAGAGACAGATCACCATATGAGCAATTTTACTGCAGTATGGTAAACAGTGATAGACTTGGTTTGGGTACAAGATGATCTCTGCTCACCATCTTGGAACAGAGATCATCTTGTGTCACCCTTTGTCCATTCCATACTTGTGTTCAGAGTCTCCTGTACACAGACCCAAGAAGGAAGTGTATATCTTGGGCTGTAGAGTCAGTCATAGGTTCTCAGTTCAAGTCTCCGAATCATTAGATTGTTTGAATACAAGCTTCCTTTTCTGTAATCTTCACCTCAGCGTATAATAGAGAATAGAATTTCAGTGGATATCAAAATTCTAGAGTCCTTCAGTGATCCATTTATACCCTTCTAGAAAAAAGCTACACTGAGTTGTGGCCAGTTTCATATTAAATGAGGAAGAAGACCCTTGCTACTTTGGGTCACAGACTATCTCCCCAGACCTGAATCCATCCCCCCAACTTCTGCCCTTAAGCACCGGTGCTTAAGGTTGGTTGGTCAGCCATAGGCTCCAAGCCCTAACCCAGTCCTATCAAACCAGACTTCTTCTCAAAGGAGATCTATAGCACTGGGGAGAGAGACCCTCCTCAAACCCCCTCCCTCAAAGAAAGATGTCCCACTGTGCCCTCGGGCTAACTACAAAAGCCATTTTACAGGAGCCTCCCAAATCCCCCTCTTAATGCTGAGAGAGGTGTGGGAGCCCCAGCCGCTCTCTTTAATGCAACTGGATTAATTGCCTGCTCAGAAAACAGCTCGATTCTAAATGATCCTAAATGGCCTCTAATACCTGTAATCTTCCCTCCACCACGTTGCCCTGCTGCATTACTAAAGCAGGGCTGGTTCTGGTTGCTGGTTTGCTCAGTAAACAGCAGGCAGCTTTGCGGGAGGCCAAGGAAATCAGGCTCGGTTCCAAGGGAAGGCTGAGAAATTGATGAAAATGCCACTGGCCTATTCACCAACCTAATTTGATTCCAGAAAATCAAGTAGAGGAATTTGGAGAGGCTGTTTCACAAACTCCGTGCTTCTGTGCAGGACTGGGTAATCAAAGGTGGGCACTGTTGGCTCTGGACCGTGGGTCCTTCCTGGGTAGGCCATGGGTGTCTCTCTCAAGGATCTTAGTCTTTTTCCCCCAAGGGTCATAGAGGGAGGTAACAAGCCACCCTGAAACCTTTTAGTCAGCTACCTGGGAAGTCAGGCATAGCCAGGCATAGGAAGCCAGGCATAGCCGTGCCTTAGGAACACGAAGGCAGTGTGTCTAGCTTTGGGTTATACTTGTCTGGATACAGGTATGTAATGCAATTCAGAGAATAGCCTCACAGATGTTCTGGCTTTGTCCTTCTTTACTCTGCAATCTTGAGCAATGTATCTCTTGGTGCCTCCGTTTCCTCATGTAAAAAGTGAAGATAACTATTAGCGCCAACCTCAAGGGGGTCATTGTGAAGATCAAATGATTTAACTATATAGAGGGAGTGCACAAAGGCTATGTGGGTTATGGAGGATGCTATAACTGCCCCAACATCCCTGCTTATACTTGGTCATGCAGTTCCATTCTTCAGTTAACTAAAGCTGATATCTGTGTGCAGGAGAATGGGAGACACTGTGAGGGCATGACTTTGAGATGCCCTGTGAGCATTAGCTGTTTTCCTCTCTGAACCAGCAAATGCTAGAAGTCTGGCTGCCCTCTCATGCATACCACCAACCTTTCGTATGCCCCATCTAGCTGGCTACCCTCTCTGTTCATCTCTGTCTCCACAGAGATAGGTGCAGAGCACTGAGGGAAGCAAAGATTCCCTGGTCAGAAGTGGGGTGGGGGTGGTGGGATAGGTATTTGAGAAACGTGGACAAGACCCACATGGGAAGCAGAACGTGGGTAGACAGGGGTCTACATTCCCTCCCTTCAGGCCAGTGATGGAGTCATCGGGGAAAGAAATCATACATGCCATGTCTGCCTGAAGCTTGCAGCATTGATCCTAACCTTGTTTTTATAGTCCTTCCTTGGGAGCTTTCTTCACTAATGCCCAGCTGTGAAGGTCTTCTGATGCCTGGCAAAAACTCCTGCAGAGAGTGAGTGTGATGATACTGCCACAAGGACAGTGACTTGCATGGCAAAGACATCAAAGGCAAGGTACAGAATAAGGGTGCTGGAGACCACCCAAACAACCGGCCACATCTCAATCAACATCATCACTAGTGACTTAGATGCCAGACCTCCCCGTTACGAACTGATGGAGATTCTGCTTTCTTTGGAAAATAGAGCTGACCCTCAAGCCCACAACCCTTGACGACAGGCAGGGTCAGCTGTGTGCCCACGCACCCTGATGTACCCTGAGCTATGCACCCTCAGGGTGCATCTTCCAAAGACCCACATGAGGTGAGCCCTGCCATGAATCTCACTGTGCAGATGAGAAAACCAGGAAAAGGAGATTAACAAACCCGCCCCAAACATCATAGCTAGTAAATAGGGGAAATCCCTGGTACATAGCAAGCACTCAATAAAAATGGAACTACTCAACACTTGCTACAAGAGCTAAACTTTGTGGGGGGGAAAAGACTCATGATGTCAGGGAAGCTCCAGCTTAGAGTGAGGAGCTGATGGGATGAGTTAGTCCATACCCAGGAAGGTTCTGCAGTGGAGAGCCCTGATAGAGAGATTGAGGGTTCCTCTTTGGGTTCCTCTCAGCAAGCCAAAATTTGACGTGAGCTTGATTGGGAAAGGACTGGGAGCTGGAGACCCAGCACCCACTCCATGGCCACCAGAGGTGGTTGGAGTAGATGAGAACCCCTGTGCAGATAGCAGGGACTGTCAGGAGTCACTTCATCACTCTGGGTCTCAGTGACTCCATCTGAAAATGGGGTGCCTAGGCCACTAACCTATCTACCAACAAGAGGCTATGGGGACTCACTATGATTGGCCAGTTTGGTTAATTCTCACAATTTCTCACAGAGGGAAGAATAAGTTCTCATGCTGGGTTTAAGACAAAAGCAGCTGCCCCACCCACAGAAGTCTGAGAGCTCTACACAGGACTGTAAACCACATGTGGCGACATTTAAGCCTTTCATAAGCAGCAACTTTCTGGGTGCCAGCCAGAAGTGCTTTACAAAGCAAGAAAGCAACTAGTAGCTTTCAAAAGTTGCCTATGCCCCTATACATTAGCATTCAATGTATCCCAAGAGATACATCTTATTCTGATCTTCCAGATGTCAAACTTGATAGTCCCAAGACATAAAAAAACTCTCCAATATCAGACAGTTGGTGACTTGGCAAGTAGGTTAGAGGCCAAGGCAAGTCTCCAAAATTCCTATCAATGATTTTGAGTCTACTTTCAGCATCGAACTCTGCCCTTAGTCTGCATTAGCACACCCTCAGGAGACAGGTGTATTCCTGTGTGTGAACATTTTACCATGACTGACCTCGTGGGTGATTGGGGATGTTAGAAGTGATCTGGGTCTCTGGCTACATATTTCTGAAATGAAGAGAGTAACAGTTCACTCCCAGGGCTGTCTCAAGATTAAATAAGGACATGCACAAAGCATCTCTCACAGCACAAGAGAGTGCTCGATTTCCTATTTGTTGGGCACTCACGATAGCATTTCCAACCCATCAAAGGGGGTTCAGAAATGAAAATGTTCCTGTAATAGCAAGTGCTGATAAAGATGGGTGAAAATGGGAACTCTCTTACCCCTCTAGAGGAAAGGAAAGGGCCAACTGGTAGAGTCACTTTGAGCAATTTGGCAAAATTGATGGACTAATGACTGAGTGACTAGGTTTATCCCATATGTGGAGTGCCCTAGAAGTAAAGATCATAAACATGACAATAGGTTTAAAAGATACATGATATGTCTGAAATGCATCAAATTAAGCCTGTTACACAGATAAACTTGGTACCTATAGAGCAGTAGGCGGGGTGGAAGAAGGGGGCACAATCCATGTGGATATGATATTGGTATTCTCTGATGTTCTGATTTTTTTTAAATCAGGTAAGTACAAACTCACATGATTTACGTACATAAAAAGGTTAAATTAATAATAATAATAATAATACTAGCAGTAATTATAATTTGCAAAGTGCAAATGCTCAGTCTTCATTTTCTTTCAAAAGAAAATAAATGTGCTAACAAGTGAGTTTGTGTATCTACTGTAATTAGTACACTTTTCTATGACATCTTTCATTTTAAACGAAACAGGGAATGATCATCATTTTGATGATGCTGGAAATGAGAGTCACCATAACAAGCAAAAGGCCATAAGGAAAAGTCTAAATAAGCTAACAACCAAACTAAAAAACAACTGGGGGGGGGGAGACAGGGGAGGAGTAGATGGGGAGGAGTCATGAGGGAGGGAAGGTGTTGGGTGATTCCCAGGGAATACAGAGATGTGAAACATATATTAGTTAGTTAATTAATTAGTTAATTAACTAACTAATTAACTTTTAAAAAGTAAAGAAAGAAAAACGCAGATTCAGGATTAAACACCGGCTGCTTTCAACTGGTTCCAAGTTCAGCTGTCCTCATCCATTCAGCATGTTTTCTGAGCTCCACCAACTTCCCAGATACCACACAAAGTTCCACCCTCAGGTGTGGTCCCAGAGGACCCACCCCCAGCATGGAGGAACAGAGGTCTGGATCTATTTTTTCCCTAAATACGACTAAAAAGACAATATAAATGCAGTGAAATTAGTGCAAAGGAAGAGCTAGAAGTTCGTCAACAGAGACATAGGATTTTCTTGACCATTTTGCACAGAGATGCTTACTCTGGGGAAGGAAAGTGAAGGGGTGAAGGTGGTCACAGCCAAGGCAGCAGAACAGGCTGGTGCTGGGCATGGTCCTACTAAAGCTGCAGGGCATGGTCCTACTAGGCTCTAGGAGCAGCACCAGAGGAACATGCTGGAGGAGAGCTCCCAGGTGGGCAAGATCATGCACGGGGCGACAGGTATTGTCGCCTAGAATTCGGTGGCTATTCTTTCAATCGTGGAGAAATTGGTAACAGGTGGAAGGGAAAGGGATGTTCTCTCCCCTCCCACC
Source organism: Uropsilus gracilis (assembly GCA_004024945.1). Lineage (NCBI taxonomy): Eukaryota > Metazoa > Chordata > Mammalia > Eulipotyphla > Talpidae > Uropsilus > Uropsilus gracilis. Next base: position 79,185 of record PVHY01001850.1, on the reverse strand, counting down.
AGAAAACTCACCACAGCATTGTGCACTAGCAACGAATGGTGTCTCCAGAGAGTTAGGCGGGGGCTTGAATAGGTGGAAGAGGCCTCTCCGCCACTCTCTGAAAAAATTACCAGGTAAGCCAACCTTGGCACAATCTGGGCCCCAAACCAGTGGTGGTGCTGACCAGCCTGGGCAACTAGGAACATGCAACCTGTGCCGTGCGAGCGCAAAGCAACTGTGTCTGGCTGATCAAGTCCCTGTCACAACTGGTGGCCATTGTCTGGTGACTCAAGCTGGGTGGGACAAACCCTGCCACAGGGAGGAACAGCAAGGAGACAGGGCAGGGAGTTAGAATGTATGAAGCACCAAACAGAACATGCTTTAGAGGGAAGAGACTGGCTTGGAGTTGCCCTCTCTCAGGACTGAGACAGGCTTTGCCACGCCGTGTCCACTCACCTTCCACCCACACCACGGTCAACACTAACAGAGAAAAGAAACAAAAACCTTTCAACCCACAGTGCTCCAAACCCAGCAGCAACCACAGAGATATATTTGGAGAGGCACTGCCATGAGCAAAAGTAAACAAGTGGGACCACACAAATGAAAAACCCTTTGTAACATGAATGTAGCCACCAGAAAACAAAATGGCAACCGGGATCCTGCAAACTCATATTTGCCCATCACAAGTCTGCTGAGGGGTTAATTTCCAAAATATGCAAAATGCTCACACAACAAAAATAAACAACCCTAGCCAGGCATGGTGGTGCACACCTGTTGTCCAAGTGCTGGGAGGCAAGAGGCTTGAGGTAGCTTGAGTTCGTGGGTTCAAGAATACTCCGGGCAACATAGCAAGACCTGACCTCGAAAAAAGTAGCCAGTCACAGTGGTGGATGCCCGTAATCCCAGCTACCTGGAAGGCTGAGGCTGGGGATCACTTGAGTCCGCGGTACCCTGGGCAACTTGAGTCTGCAGTACCCCGGGCAACATAGCGAGACCTAGTCTCCAAAAAAAATTTTTAAAAAAATGAAATAAATAAACAGCCCAGTCAAAAAATGGGTAAAAGATCTTAACAGACGCTTTACCCAAGTAGACAGACCAATGGCTATATCTACTTGAAAAATTCTTTTTAACTTAAAAGAAATTACAAGATACCACCTCACCTCTGAAGATGGTCTATACCAAAATGAATGGAATTAAGAAATGTTGTTGAGGATGTAGAGAATAAGGAACACTTATCCACTCAGAGTGGAAGTGTAATTTGCAATTACTATGGAAAATGATATGCATACCTTTAAAAAAATAAAAAGGGAAATGTACAGGTTAGCAATGACAATCGGTATGACCCAAAGAATAGGAAAACTTTCACATGGAAAGAGTTATGCACACCTGTGTCCACAGCATCATTATCCACATTAGCCACACTATGGGCCCAGTCCATGGGTCCACTGACAGACAACTGGATAAAGAAATTCTGGAATATATATGCAACAATGCAGATTTAAAAAAAAAAAACATTTAGAAACAAAACACATTTGTTATCTCATAATCTCTGAGAGTCAATAGTCTAGGTGAGATTATCTGGTCCTCTTTTTAGGGTCCTACAAAGCTGCAATCAAGATGTCAGTCAGAGCTTCGATGTCAGGTGGGATGTACTGGGGAGGGAAGGATCTGCTCTAAGTGCACTGGGTTCTGCCCCAATAAGGCTGCCTGCTTCCTCCCAGCTCACAGGAAATCTCCAGCCAGATGGTCACACAACCTCCTGTGCATAATCACACCCACCTTCAAGAAAAAGGGACACTGTAAGGCTCATAGTGAAGAGTCAGGGATCATAGAGAGTCACCCTGGAGTCCATCTGCCACAGCATGGTAAATCGTTCCTGGGGCATAGGAAATACTTACACATGTCGTCATCATTCATTGATGTCGCCTAAGGAAGGCATCAGTGACTTAGTTTTTCACACTGGGTGTAACAGTGATAGGGTGACAACAACGGGTCCATTGTGAAAATCTAATGGAGGGAGGTCCTGAACCTTATAATCTTTAATATCATCTGTGACTGAGTTAAGTCATTAGGCAAGAAGAGAAACTCCGCTCTTCCTTCAAATCTCCTCCAGTGTCTTTCTTGGTTCATGGCAGCTTTTTTTCTTGCACGCTATATTTTTTTCATTTTTACCTGACTTCACCTGTGTTAAAATAGTAACTAGGGCATCTGATATAATCTGCTCTGAAAATCTTGTTTTAAAATTTTTGTTAAATTTTAATTTTGGGGTTAGAGTTCTGTTCTTCCATATGTACACATGTTCTGCTCATCCTCTACCAAACTCACCCATGCCAATACCCCCAAAGTCCCCTTCCCCTCCCCTTCCCCTCTCCTCACTGTTCCCTCTGATTGTTTCACTAAGTTTAAGATTTATTCCTACTGTATTTTGCCTGTGTAGGTTTTTGACTACTTAGATTACACATATGAGTGAGATCATTCGATAGCGATCTTTCATCTTCTGACTGATTTCAGTTAATATAAACACTGTAAGATCCATTTATTTTTCCCCAAAAGCCACCATGCCATTTTTATTTTACAGCTGTGTAGTATACCACTGGAAGCATGTTCTACCACATCTTTACCCATTTGTCTGTGGGAGGGTACTTGGGTTGGTTCCATGATCTGACCATTCTGCACAGATGGTCATTTATGTAGGTGAATGTAGATCTTTCTATGCTAGAATCTCAGCTACTCAAAAGATAAAAGAGTACCTTTGGGGGCAAAATGAATGGATTGGGAGTTGATGATATTAAATGAATTAAGTCAGAAAATGAAAGATACTAGTGGATTTCACTTATTTCTGGAATATAAGTGACAAAGACTACTGCAAAAACAGTAAAAAAACATACTGGTTTTTTACTGTGAAAGAGGAAGGCGTGGGGAAAGGCAACGTTATAGATCACGGCCACCGGAGTAATGGTGTGAATGATTTAAGCCTCAGTCCAGAGAGGAAAGCAGACAGGCCAACACACATTTACAATGTGATGCTGATGCCTACTCTTCCTTGACTCTAACACAAAGCAGGGAAGGCAATGAAACCATTAGGTCTGGGTCTGGTTCATCACCATAAAGCTCAACATCACTACGACCTGCTGACATGAACATTTCTATTCTCCCAATCTACTCCTGAACTAATGCTAAAGAGAAAGATGACAATTAATCAGTAATAATGTACAGGGCATTGTTCCAACATTTAAATACTTTGACACAATTAATTCCCACTAAATCCCTATGAAATGTGCATTACTATAATTCTCATTTTAGAGATGAGGATAGTGAAGCACAAAGAATTTTTTAATAGAAACTAAACGATGTGAAATATATATATGTATATATATATATATATATATATATATATATTAAAAAAATAGAAACTAAACAAAACTGGCTTGAGGTTACTGGAGCCAGTGCTCACTGCAGGCTACCTGAGCCCATGATTCCCAATTCCAACTCCCAGGGAGATGTTTTAAGGTCCAATAATGGGACTCACACATCACAGCACCTTCTCCCTGGAAAGCTAGTCAATATTAATTGAGTATTACACAGAGGGTGAAGGGGTGGGTCCTTCTGGGTTAAATCTCATGTTCCCTGTTGGCAGAAATGAACAGAATCTGTAAAGAAGGAAGGTATTTTTCAGCACATGTAAGTATGTAAGAGTCTCTTGACCACCACTCTCTAATCAGAGGAGCATCTTGCTAATTGTCACTAATGTGATTAGCAGAATTAATTGGGCACTCATTAATTTTACATAGAAAGCCACATGGGGACTAACCTGTGTCATTGCTGGGAATTCTGCTGCTCAGTATAGACAGGGTGAGATGACTGGCCTCCATGGGTACAGATTGAGAGTCTCATTTATTCTTTCCATGAGTTGTGAGTATGCTGTGCATTAGGCAAAGGCAGAGAGACAAAGTTTAACTATACACTTGGGTTATTTCACTAATAGTAACCTATCGTTTCCAATGCCCTGTCTCCTATCAGACAGAAACCCTTCCTGTCCCCACACATGACAGCCTTCACATTTCCATGATGTTCTCCAGAGTTAACACTGCATTTTGATAAACTCATTCACTTTCGAACAAAAGGTCCAGACATCACCAATCCATAGAATTACCTAATTTTTTTTCTTTGGTGTTTCACGATGACATATGAACTTCTATTCCATCAAGGCTAATGGACCAATCTCTTCCATTGCAAAAAGGATCTCAGGGTCAGGGACTATGCCCTTCTCATTGATGTCTCCTCAGGTCCCAACTACAATGTGTAGCATCCTATAAGGCTCAAATTTTGCTGACTGGGAGCCAATGTATCTCCAGACTAGATATGGGACTGGTAGTTCCTTTGCTGTGGTTCTGGGCTTGCAGGTGTGGGTTTAGAGAATGTTCAGAGTTTATTGCCAGGGAATTACATTAAAATACTACAAACAGAATTGGCTATATTTGAGACCCTTCTTAGAGGTGAAAACAAAAAAAAGCCATAAGCCACAGGAGGAAAAAATAATACACAAATTCAGCATTTTCCATAACAAACAGTTTCTTCTAACACTGTGTTTCTCATCTTGGTGAATGTAAAATCTAGAGAATCACTTTCTCTTTTTCACCTTCCTCTGCTTTAATCAATAATTAACTTCAATGCATCTCTCTCTTTAATTCCTCTCTAAACCTATCCCTTCCCGGTGAGACTTGACTTAGTCTCAACATTTCTCACCAGATAGAGATATTTGGGGAAAGCATCAAAAAGTGAGAGATAAAGATCAAAACAAACAAGCAGAACAAAGCAATTTGGAGGAAAATGGACTATTCAGTGTTGAAGGCAACTTAAAAAAACAACAGCAACAACTATTATTAACATCCCCAGAGAGATAAGAGAACATATTGTAAAACTGTGAACAAAATGTTAGAAAAAAAGAAACATTCAGAAAAACAGTAAGGAGCTCTTGGAAATTAAAAATATAGTAGAATATATTAAGACTCAATAAAAGGGTTTGCAGATGAAGCTAAAGAAATCTCTTGAAAAGCAGAGCAAAGAACCCAAAGATCTGCAAAATAACATAAACGGAAGCATTAGCAAGCTAGCAATTCCAACATACAAACAATGAGGTTCCAGGGGGAAAGGCAGAGAAATTAAAGGGATAGAATAATCAGTAAGAGAGATCAAGAAAAAGTCTTAGAAGTAAAGGGCATATATTGCCAGAGTGAAATAGTCCACCATGAGCCCATTCCAATAAATGGATGAACACTAACTCACATTAAAGCATCACACTGTGAGAATTTAGAGCACAAAATGCCGACCGTATCCTCTACATTTGGGCAGGGAGTGGGGACCGGTTCATAATCTCAGACCAGAATGGCTTTAGACTTCACAGAAACAGTCTTGAGCACTAGAACGTAAAGGGACAATGCCTTCTGGTCAAGTTACTAAGGAGGTACAAGGGTTGGTAATAGAAGGTCTTCATTTCTTAGTCTCATGGTTACCTTTCCTTAGGAAGACAACACACTAAGGAAACAGGAGTCCTAGGTAATGGGTGTGAAGCACAGTGAACCCCTCGGTGGAAGGTGAAGGATGAAAGCTGTGCACCAGGCAGAAAAGGCAAATTCCCCCAAGCAGAACAGTTGAGAGGTTCTGGAAGAACTTTCTGTAGGAGGATAAAATTGGGAAAAATAACTGAAGCATCTGATTATCTTGAAAAGAACTGCAGATAATTGGCAAAGAGTTTGGGCTGAATTAGTAATAAAAACAAAGAAATGAAGTAAACAAACCATAAACAAGACAAATATTAGCTTCAGGGAAAACATGATAGTTGTGCAGGCAGGGAAGATAATCATAATTTAGTGCATGGTTCAAATCTGAATGACATTTACATAGTCAAAATATTGTAAACACAGCATGTTGGTCTAACCAAAATTAGGATATAACTTCATTGGAAAGATCGAGAAGGTGGGTAGAAAGGACACCTGTGTGTACCATAGGTGGGAAGGAGCAAGAAAGTTAAACTATGTTCCTCAGTAAGAAGTTAGTAATTCATGCATTAAGTAGAAAAATTACTAGTGTTATTAAAAGTTGCTTATTTTAAAAGGTGTTAACAGAATCATGAGCAGGTGAAAAGTAGTTGCTTCTGGTTGAGAAGTGCTGAAGTTTGTACTTATTCCTAATATACATCAGAGAATAATCTGACTACTCACACTTATATCTTGGATAAAAAATTAAAAATACAGCTGTCCTTTGAATACAGGAGTTAGGGACACCCATTCTACAAGCTTTCAAAAATCTGCACATAACTTTTAACTCCTCCAGATCTTTGCTGATAATCTGCTGTTGATTCAAAACCTCATAAATAGTCAATGATATATTTTATTTTGAATGGTATATGTATCCTACATGGTAATTTTAGGATAAAGTCAGACAGAGGAAAGAAAATTTATTGAGAAAATCTTAAGGCAAAGAAAAAGCATTTACAGAAATGGATGCAATGGCCTTTATTACACAGCTACATTATTTGTTTACAGGAACATCCACATGCAAGTGGACCCATGCTGTTGCTCAAGAGTCAAGTGTATAAAGGAAATGGCATTACATGATGTCAACACTCTCTAAATTAATTCAAATTTAATATGATCCCCATAGAAAGGCCAATAAAGGATTCTAAATTTCATATGAAAAATGAACAGCCAACAAATCAGACAAGTTTGAAGAAGAGCACTGGATAGGGGAAGAAGAACAGGTGCGGTAGATAGCTCTCCAAGATAATAAAGCATATGTTAAATTTCAGTAAATAAAGCAGTAGGATGCTGGTACACTAATGGACAATGGGACATAGATCAAATGCAGCATGGATTTAGAATATGATAAAGGAATAGTGGAATAGAAATCAACGAGAAAGAGAGAAATTATTTAGCAAATGGTGCTGAGTGGTCTCCTGGAGGGAAATGCAATTGGATTCATACCTCAGACAAGTACAAACTTCAGATGGATCAGATAATCAAAAGTTGAATGCAAAAGATGAAAAATAGAAAATTAATAATAAAAACTTGTGCTTATAAAGTTGGAATGGGGGAAGCCCAAATATGGCACAGAATTCAGAAAACATAAGGAGCTTTAAAATACTTAAATTTTTAAAAAATCTGCATGATCCAGATGACTATAAAACAAAGTCAATATGCTTTAATATAGAATAAATTACAGTCCATGTTCTTCCTAATATATAGAGTACTACTACAACTCAATAAATTAATAAAAACCACCTAACAGAATAATGGGTTGAGGACTAGTTCCCAGGAGAGAAAAACATAAATGATTCTTAAACATTTGAAAAGCCACTCAAATCAATTTACAATTCTAGGACTATAAATTGACATTTTACTGAGATACAATTTTCACATATATTGGAGAAGTGCAATATACTTTGTTGGTTAAAATATAAATAAAACAAGTATACTTAAATCTTGCTGTAAAACTACAATCTCTGTGATGAAGATAATTTGGCAAACCTATGAAAAATACATCTGCAACTATCTTGGGGCCAAAAATCCTACTTCTAAGAATTTTTTCCCACTAATATATTCACACACACATGCAGTAATGTTTATAAGAACAAATGACTGCAAACTACTTATATGTATATTAGTAAGGGACTATTCATCCATTAAGTCACATCTATATCATGAAATACTAAACATCCATAATAAAAAGCTCTTTATGTAATTGAATGATTTCTCAGCTATTTCAGAAGTGAATAAAACAAAGTGCTAAGTAGGTCTATTAATATATTTGCTTAGAAAAAAGTTTTCATAGATTATATGTGCATATTTGTTTATTTACACATATAGATTTCTATACTTATTAACTATGTATTAATTAACTTCAGGGAAAGGACATGGATTGGACAGATAAAGGACATGGATTGGAGAGAAAGTTATTTTTTCTATACATCCTTTGAATCTTTCGAATTTTGAGTCTCAGAACTGCACTACTTGTTCAGAAAACTTAGTTTAAAACTTTTTAACATGTTAACTAAGAAATCAAAGAATAAGCACAGCTTCTGAGCAGAGAATATTTTGCTAACAGGGAAACCAAGAAACTTTATAATTAATTCTGAATGATACTATATTTCCCTTTAATTCATGAAATGACTTAAGTTCCCCCATGCATATATAGCAGAGCACTGTAAAATCAAAGCATTAAAAAATATGTAGTTAAAGAGTTTACATTCATAAGAGGGAACAGCTTTTTATTTCTACATAAGGAAATAGGTGTGTGAATTTTTATTAAGAGAGAAGGCAGTGTCTTGGGAGGAGAGAGGGATCACATGATTAATAAACTGAAAGAAAAAATGACGAAACTATCCCAAGTGACAAAAGAAATAATGAAATGGCATCTCCTTTTGGTTAAAACTCTAAGCAAACTAGAATAAAGTATATATTCTCATACTGGTACAGGTTCTATATCTAAAACTCCCAGTAAATAATCTATATTTTGGATAAATATTAGAAACATCCCATTGAAGACTGGGAACAAGATAAAGATATTCATTATTACTGGATTTCTTTATCAAAGAAAGAAGAAAGGAACACAGTGAGGATAAATATTAGAAGAGATGTGTCATTATTTACAGATAACACAATTCTATACAGAAGATCTAACACAATCAACAAATATTACAATCAAAAAGTTAGACTAGGTAGCCAGACACAAAAATCTAGAAATTCAATAATGCTTTCAACACCATCAGTAGCTAACTAAAAACTGTAATAAAAAACATTATACACTATGACAACAAAAACTATATATATATATATATATATATATATATATATATATATATATATATATATATATATATATATATATATATATATATATATATATATATGAATCAACTTAAACAAGAATTCACAAGACCTCTATGAAGACAACTTAAGAAAATCTAATAGTCGACATGGGATATCTGAACAAATCTAGTCATTCCATGTTGTTGGGTAGGATGGAATAAATACGCACAGTTGTATTAATTCAACCTATAAACTCAATGCAAAAAGTAAAAGTTCTAAGTGTGTTGTAAGAACTAGATATAGTTCAAATTTCTAAGAATGAAAGTCCATGACTGGCTAAGGTGGAACATGCGGACTTGTTCTGTCCAATATTGAGACAGATTTTAAAGATATAAATGCAGTGAAATCGAAGAGCTACCCTTGATAGAGCATCAAAAACATGAAAATACATATTTTATGAGACTGGTTACATTGCTCATTCATGATTTGGCAATGGAAAGATTAGTACATGTATTGGAAACCTGGCTCACCTTATGAAGAAAGACACAATATTCAAAGGTGAATTCCAAACAGATCACAAATAAAATTTGAAAATTAAAATAATAAAACCAATAGAAGAAAATGTAAAAGAATATCTTTGTTATTGAAGGGAGGAATCCTTAAAACATTTTTATGCGTCATGGGTTTATACTTTGTAAGAATAGAAAACAGATCAGGAAAAGATACTTGCAATATTTAAAATGGACAAGTGACTAATACCTAGAATATGAATTCAACTCATGAAAATTTATTAGAAAAGACAGGAATTCTTCCTCCATCAAACAGACAGAAGTTATGTGAACAGGCAATCAATACAGAAGAGGAAACCTCAAATGTTAATAAGCATTAGATGGATGCTCAAACTCATTAGTAATCAGAGAAATGGAAATTAAAACAATGTACTGTCACTTGCATGTAACAGATTAGCAAAAGCATTTAAAAAAAACACTAAATTTTGTTAAGTAAGGCAGAGTTGTAGGGATACAGAACACTCAACCACATTTTTAGCTGTAGGGATACAGAACACTCAACCACATCACCCATCTCTGATGATCAGATGATCTGATCGGCAGTACTTTTTCTAACTGGTATAATTAATTCATGACCAAGAAATTCCGACCCTATTCATTGCCCAAACAACTCACAGAATAGTGAAAAAGTGTACCAGCATCTCACATAATGGAGTGGGATTTGGAAGCATTTGGGGCAGACATTTTAGGGGAAGGAATGAGAGATGTGTAGAATATAATGTTAGAGTTGGATGGACTAAGTAAAATGTGCATATACTAATCCAGGTAGAACTTTAAAAATATAGTTGGAAGAAAGGTTAAAATGAATAATAAATAATTCACTTGTGAAAATTTTAAATACTCAAAATAATAATGTGAAATTTTTTAGAAGACAAAGAACTATAAATTAAATGCATTCAAAAGGCAGTACAAGGTGGGAGAAGGGAAACAAACATCTAAGAGCATGATTAAATGAAAAAAAAATGAGAACAATCTCTTGCAGACCACTGTGATTAGATGTCATGAATGAAGGCATGTCATTAACCCAACTACCTGCACCAGAGATCAAAAAGAAAATCAGTTTCATCTTATCTAAACAAAATACATATTGAACAAATACTATAAAACTACTCATGTGAAATGACACCTGTTTATTCATCTGTCTAAAACCCAGTGCAAAGACAATTTTTCACTAACAGCCCTTTACCACAGGTGCAGAATGGGAGGGGAAAGTTATAGTTTACAATTTCCAACAGTTGGCCATGACTCATTAATTTCACTCTCATTGATCAGATATTTTCTGATTTCAACAACACTGGAGAAAATTCTGATCTCAACAACACTGGAGAAAAAGGGTCTCTACCTTTCCTAATTTATTTGGATCTCAAGTATCTGTCTTAATAAATCATAAATGAATAGTTTTGAACTGGGTAATGACTAGACAATGACTAGACTGTTTCCAATTTAAAATGTACATGAATTGTGAATGGCTTAAAATTTTGTAATTTCGTGAGAATTGTGGTCTGGTTCCAAATTAAAAAATTGTGGCAGTCATTTACTGAAAAGATACTATAGGACAAGTACTCCTCATTTACAACCAAGCTTTACACTCATGACCAAGCTTACAAAATAGATTTCAAGTCCATTTTGTAGATGAAGAAATGATGACTCACAGTGAATCAGTGATAACACCTACCACTGTGTCTTCTGCTCACCCCTTGTCAATTTTCATTTTCCTTCTCCACATTATCCTGGTGGTTTTCTAATCACCTCTCCAGCTTGACACAGGGTGAGCATGTGCAATGTCAATAAGAGCATCATAAGAGACTGTAGTTATCTACTGATACCCTTTCCAATTTCTAAGGGCAGGAGTCCTTTGAACAGATGAGACAGGAGATAGATACACGATGATATGAATAAGAAAGAAAGCTAAGTAGATGAGAAAACATACAAACAAAAAACAGAGAGAAAACAAACCCTAGCCTGAGCTTTTAACGTGTGTGAGTTGTAAAGTTAGTTCTTTTGGTTAAAGCTTTTGGAATTGGGTTTCTAACAACTGAACTAGCAGAACAGACAGCCCACCAGGGATCACTTATCCAGCAAATGGAGAGCCAAGTCACTCCCTAATGGACCACCCTGCTTCTTGCTGAACACAAAATCAGACTAATTTAGTGGGGTCACCCCAACTTCCCAACCTATGGGACAATCCGCTTTGAAATTGTTTCAACACAGAGCCAAGTTTCATCCATTAGAGGTAGAACAAATTTTCAGAAATTGCCCAAGCTTTGATCTGTAGAGTAGAAAAAGAAGATCTAGAAAACATTTCTCAAAAGTCTAGGGTGGCTGGAAGCAAAGTTCTCAGTGAAGAACACATTTCTTGCTAAGTCCAAGACTGAATTGAGCACTGACTTCATCACTGCAATAAACGAATCACCACCCATGGAGGCATCTTTGAAAAGCAAGAGGGCCCAGAGTGTGAACATTGGGATTAAACCACATTTACTCCTTATTGACTGAACTGATAACCTATTTAACTTCTTTATCTTCAAGAGTCTCATCTATAAGTTGCAGAGGAAAAATACCTTCTATGTGGACTTGTTTTCTGTATATTAGAAGTGATGACATAAAGCATCTGGAAGAGTTCTTGCACATTGCTGACCTTCCATAAATTATATAGTTCTTTCTATAAGGTGTATGATATATATGTTTATTCATATTAGACATTTTAAGGCATTAATACTAGTGTGTTGATTAAAACATCTGCCTTGTTACTCTGTCATCATACCCTGCAAAGAACTGGGCCACTCCCATTTCATACACTTCCCAGTAGGCCATTCTTTTAGAAATAGTCATCAGGCACACACAAAAAGCAATTTAAATGGTTCATCTTTCCTCTTTTCATCCATAGACAAATTTCAATAATTATCTTAGTCAACCCATTAATTAGTCTAAATTTGCCCAAGCATAATTGATGCTGCCTACACAATTTTCTATAAAAATTTGAAGTGGATGGCTAAACAGAGATTTTTTTTTTTGTTTGTTTGACTAAATGCATTTTCCCCTTATGCAAAATGTGTTAGTCAATGCTTATCTAGTGTAATAAGCTAGTTGGTGGTGCTCTTGTCTGCATCTGTGATAGAAGTTTAAGTCTCTGAGTTCATATTATACATTAGCAATTTCTAACTTGTTGATATGGTCTGCTCCTTAAAATCTCAGAGGAAAAAAAAACAACATTCTATTGCCTTCCTTTAGAAGGAGATCTGGTTGCCAAGGTCTGCCTTCTAGAAACTTCTCTTGCTTTATTTTCCCAGATAAACGTTGGTCTGACTTTCTTTACCCATTTCTTTGAGTACTTCTGTTATTTCTGGGTATTCTAGGTGCCTTACTTTTGGGGTTTTTTGGGTAACCTAATTAGTATCAAGCTTTCAAATACCTGTAGATAGGAGTGGATACTCTTGAGTATCACTACCAAACTACTGCACCAATATTGCTGTGTATAATACTTCTCTAATCTCTAGATCATTCCTTTTCAACAAAGCCTCTATTTCTCATGAAAATGATTTAAGAGAATAAGCATGGAGAAACCTGTATTTTTACTGGACTCATAATGATGACATAGTCATAATGAAAGAATCAAATAAATGGATAGTAACTTTCAGATCAGCTTCTTGAGAAATTTCACATATCCTGGGCATCATGTGCAGGTGACCAATCCCTTTTTAAGACACGCTGAAATGGCTATCTGCAGAAGTATATATAAAATAGAAGAGAACATCTAGAAACATAAATATAAACAAAATTTCAGAATCTTAAATGTGGCATTGCAAAGCAGCAGAATAATGTTGAATTATTCAACAGTATTGGCAAAATTGGTTAAACATATGAAAAATATCCAACCTTGCCCCCAATAAATGCCAGCTAGTATAAAATTCTCAGTGTAGTACAAAAGAAAACAGAAAATGACACCACAATTTAGGTTAATATTATGAAATCTGTTTTCTACAGGAAACTTGCATAGACAAAGCCAATAAAAAACGAATACATTTAATCATATAAACAGTATTTTCTTAGTATCAAAGACTATTAACACATTCAAAAGGGTGTGTCTAAATGAGAAAATATTTGCCATGCACAGAACCAACCAAGATTGATGCTGTTAATACATAAAGTGTTCTTACAAATCAATAAAGGAAAGATGAGTGTCTCTAAAGAAAAATGTGAGGAGGTAAATTTGTAATTTACAAAAGAAGAAATACAAGTGGTTGGAAGCATAAAAAACTGTTCCACTTCAAATATCAAAGATTTAAAATTAAAACAATAAGATTTTGACATATGCCATTGTTATGGTTTAAAATGAAAATGACACCAGGTATTGGTGAGGGGTCAGAGCAATAAGAATTGCCTTGATTGGCCAGGCATGGTGGCACATGCCTGTAAGCAGCAGCCTAGGAAGCCACGGTAGGGACCAGGGATCGTGGTGCGAGTCCCTCCTGGGGCACGTAGTGAGACCTAGTTCCAAAGAAATAGCTGGGTGTGGTGGCACGCACATATAATCCCAGCTACCTGGGAAGCTGAGGATGGGGACTGTTTGAGTCTGTGGTACCCCGGGCAACGTGAGTCTGTGATTCCACGGGCAAAAATAGTGAGACCTAGACTCAAGAAAAAAAAAATTCCCTTGACTAGTGATACAATGAACTGTGGACATCAGAGTGATCCTCCATATTCTATGTCTATAGCTAGAAGCTCAAAAATGTAAATAATTTTTCACCCAGCAACTCAATTTCTAGGAAATTATCTGAAAGGATCTTAGGTGTCTACACTAATTCTAGTATCACAAGGATCTCTGAAATAGTATAATAAAGAATAATTAAACATAACAAAGATTCTGTGATAGGTTAGTTCAAATAAGATAACTCAAGATAACTTTTTTTTTTTTTTAAGACGAGGTTTTGCTATTTTTGCCCATGGAACCATAGGCTCGCATTGCTCAGGGTACCACAGACTCAAGCAATCCCCATCCTCAGCTTCCCAGGTAGCTGGGATTACAGGTGCACGCCACCACACCCAGCTATTTTTTTAGAACTAGGTCTCGCTAAGGGCCCCAGGCAGGACTCGAACCGCGATCCCTGGCCCCAGCCGTGGCTTCCTAGGCTGCCACCTACAGGCATGCACCACCATGCCCAGCTCAAGAAAACCTTTCTTAAATGAGTTCTTTAAACTTATTTCTACTTCTTGTCACACCCCATTCTGCTCAAGTCCTTACCAATTTGCCCTCACCAATCTGCATTCTACCCCTAAGTCCTGCTAAATTCATAGATTAACAATGGCCTCTGCCACTCCAGTCAAGGTATTTTTTTTTTTGGTTCTTTATGCATCTGATTGCCCAGCTGCATTCTACAGAGCTGTTTCAGGAGAGAAAGGCATTTCTTTACTGAGATACTGTAGTCCCAAGTCAATTGTTGCAAGTGTCTTTATATTGCATGTTTCTTTTATCCTTTCATTAATGTTGCTATTCTTTAGATCATTCCATATTCTTTCTCTATCCTAGTTATTTTCAAAGTGGGGCCCCTAGACCAGCATTATTAGCATCATTTGCGAACTTATTAGAAATTCATATTCTGGGGCTTTTCTTAGGAATTACTTAATCAGAAATTCTAGGGCTAGCTATCTGTGTTTTAATAAGTCTTTCAGGACACCATGATGTGCATTAGTGTATGAGACTCATTGTATTAAATTACATTTTCCTGTGCCCATGAGAAAAACTAGGGCAGCAGAATGGCCTCATGCAAGGAAATGGAGACAAAGCCTGGGTTCAATATTCTCCTCACAATACACTTATTGTAAACTTCAATTGATTACTTTTCCTCTCTGTGCCTCAATGTGTCCACCCATAAAATGGGGCAATAATTATGACTACCTCCTAAATTTATTGTGAAGGATAAAAATGAGAGAATTTATGTAGTGATCCTTTCTGGTTATCTCATCACTTTACTTCACTGAAACTCTCTACGACCTATACACTATATTAGGGGAAAATCCAAAATCATCATTATAACCTAGAGTTTTTACAGCACCAGGTATGTGTCAGGGTCTAATTCTTATCTCATGCCTCTTTCCTGTTACTGATGAAGCATTAGATTTTTCTAGAAGTCCTTGGATGCCCAGAGCATATCCTTACCTTAAGGCCTTTTCATGGCCCAAGAAGAATACTTGCATAATCCTGGCGCCAAGTAAAAATTAGTCATCTCTTATAATGATTAACTTTTTGTCAACTTCATTAGTTCACAGACATTTGCTGAAACACTATACTGAGTAGTTTCTATGAGGAAACTGGATGTTTCTAGATGAGGGCAATCATTAAATTGATAAACTGAATAAAGCAGATTGCTTTCCCTAATGTGGATGGGTCTCATTCAATCAGTTGAAGGCATGAATAAAATAAAATGACTGACTTAACAAAGGTGAAGATGGCAGACTAGTAGGATCCTGGATTCAACCCTGTCACAAGCACAACAAACCTGCACCTCTAAAAAGGAGAAACTGCCTTTGAAATAGAACCGAAGTTGAAGATCAGAGTCTACACAGGAAAAGTAACAGAAATTGTCCAAAAAAGGCAGGAAAGACTGGCTCCCAGGAGCCATAATCTTCACCAGAATGAGGAGTGCACTCACCAGGTGCACTCTGGGAAGGAGCAGAGATCCCAGGGTATGCACAAAGGGGCACAGACCTGAAGAACTTATGCTTGCTGTCACTAAAACCTCTATGTGAGGAGCAATGTTCCTGGGCCTCCAGTTTGATGACTGCAGCTTGTCACAGTTGAGGGATGTTAATGTTCCTTAAAATAATCTTTGTCTATATCATTTACATCTAAATCATCTATGTCATTTACATTTAGATATCATTTGTGTTATCTGTATCTAATCTTGGTTATATTTCTTTGGAGAACACTTTCTAGTAAAATTCCCTCTGATAGTTTTCTTGAGTACCAAAATTCCAGTTGGCATTTTATACACCTACCCTATAGCCTATGTCTCCTTGGTGAAACCCATCTCTCCTGAAATCCTTTCCACATCACTGAGAATGTGTTGATTTTATTCAGAGTCGGAGCCCCTGTAGTGAGCATAGCATTTCACAATTAATGGACTCATACTTGTGAACTGAAGACCTAAGAAAAATAACAGTTACAGAAATATGAACGGCTGCAGAATTGTGCTATTATGATAAAATTGTAAAATACCAACATATGCAAGCACTACAGAAATGTATATATCCTATAATCCCATGTTTATATAATATAGAAAATATTGACTATAAGGACGAAGTCGCCTAACTTTGGCTGATTTTTCCATCTCTATTTATGCCTAAGTTCACTAACTTGAATACTGTACTTGCTTTTATTACTGTGATGTTATCATGTATAACTAAATACATCTGGATAGCTAAAAGAAAATAAATGAAAAATAGGAGCAATATGTGTAACATATGAAGCAATGTTTTTATTTTAATATGTAAAGATCTCTACAAATTAATAAGTTAAAGGCAATCAGAGCAGTTTTAAAAACTGGACAAAGGACAAATATCTCATCATTTAGAAAAAAAATATTAATATGATTGAAGGCATTGTACAGCAAAATTAAAAAGAAAAAAGGATCCATTATATTATTATTGGTCAAGATGAAAAGAATGATAAAATTTAATGGTGTCATGATTCGAATAATTTGACTCAGTAATTCAATTACTTTGATTTTTTCCTTACGTAATAAATTAATGATGTAAGATGCAGATGTTTCTCAAGATGCATTTAACAGTAGTGAAAATTTGGGTGAATCATAAATAGAATGCTATTCCACCAGTAAATATTATGCTTTGGAAGAACATTCACAGTATGGATAACTACACTGATGGATTTTTAACTATAAAGAGAGTATATGAGAACCCCATAAATCACAATTTTGGAAGGAAGTCTACATATTGGAGACAAGATGCAGGAAATAGAATGTTCTATTAATAATTACCTCTGAGTGGTGAATTCCCTAATTGACTATGTTTCTTTAAACCTATCCTGGTTATTTCACAGAAAAATGGCTGCCTTTTATAAAACCAAGAAGAACTTATATTCTGATTAAAGAACAAAATAAGATGGATCAGAAAGGTTGGGAGGAGAAAGGGATGTGTGTGAGGGCCCGTGTCTAAAGCAAAACCTGGGAGTACCTGATTCAGAAGTTGAAGGGAGAAGCCCAGGAAGTAATTTGGACAGAATCAAGAGAATGTAATGAACAACAGGGCATGTCTTTGTCTGTTGTAAACTGAACAAACAAGAATTAAGACCTACCCCACAACATGTAGGACAAAGCATGGTTTTTGGAACAAGTCAGGGGATACCTATACATCTAGGAATATCCCAGTGACATTCAGAATCTATCACTGGTGTATTTGCAGCGCTCTATATTAATTTCTTCTGTTTTCTCTATGCCGGGCACTCAGCTAGCACATAGTTGGTTCTTAGAAGCCATTTGTCAAAGGAATAAATGAGGCAGTGAGAAAACTCCTGACTGGAAAACAATTTGAAATTGACTATTTAAACATTACTGTGAATAAGCCAATGATAAATCACCAAAAAAAAAAAAAAATCATTCCACTTACACAAACCCCTATGAGTCAGGCCACAAACCTTTATTATTCAATGCAACTTCTATTTGAAAAAGGTATTCTCAAGGAATGGTGTAACCTGAAACACTGGATATTATTTTTCTTAAAAAATGTTATTTTAGAGGGATATAATTCATTCTACTTGGACATTCATCAGTAAGTCCAGTTTGATATGGTTTCCTTCTGGATCATATGTTTAAATATTGCACTTTTGCATTGAGATTTATATTTGCTCTCATCCCTAAAGAATCATATATTTGCCCTTACATCCCACCTCCAGTTTGAAGTCAATCAATAGCAATCAAAGACACAGAAGTAGGATATCAAGCAGAAAAACAAACCATTCATGTGACTATATTGACAGCTCTGCTCAACCCAGTGCCTACACACTTATCCCTAAGTCACTACCATCACATTTCACCACATAGATGTCAAATAGACACTCAACTAACTGTGTCTTCTGCTCAAGAAACATGGATTGAGAGTCAAACTGGGTTTGACTGGCAACCCTAGGTCATCTTGGAATAGAACCCAACAATCTGCATTTCCTAATCTGACTGGTATTTACATAGAGGGAAAGATTTCTGGGTAGTGGAACAGGTACCCTGAGATGACTCCTCTCTAAATAATGTTCCTCATCCTCCTGTCCAAATTGCTGAGGTTTAATAGATGGCTGGTGTTCTGCAAGCCTCTCAGTCCCAGTGGGTTCATTATTCCTTCTAGCAGATAAAGAAGAATGTTGGAGCCCTAGGTGGATCTCACAGCTTTCATGCACTCGGGGAACCAGGTACACAGGCACACCAGGCAGGGAGGGTGGGCCAATTGTGTGGCAAGCAGGCAAGGCCAGGTAGTGGAGCTGGGAGGCAGGTGAGCCCCCAGTCTCCCAGAAATCTTTATGTTCTTTCTCTGGCCTCTCTCTTGCCCTCTCTCCTCCCAGACCTGCAGGGTGACACAGTCCTTTTATCCTTTCCTCCCAGGCCGAGGTGAGTTCACTCACACATGCACACACCCACTGGGCCAGGTATATACAATCATGGGGGAGGGTTCAGCACCACAGTGCTGGCCATAGAGTTAATGGAAGGAGATATGAAAAACTCTGAAAACTCATTTACCCTACAACTGGCCAAGATGCCACTTTGAACAGGTTCCCAGTAGCATCTAGCCCCAGGACACAGAGATGTTGCTTCTGGTGCTGTGTGAGTGGGGCTTCTATTTCAGAGAAAACAAACTTGGAAAGAAACGAGCCATAAAGGAGACCTGTTAGCTTGATGGAAACGGAGGAGAGAATCTTGGTTCATAGAGTCAGTGGTCTATCTCTTTCATTTTCTCTCTCCTCCCTCTCACCCTCAGGCACCCGTTCTTTTTCATCTTTGTAGCTATGATTTCTTTCAACTCTTCCTGTTCACTTTCTCTTTCACTCCCCCCTACTCTCCCCCCACACACTGCACTGGGGTTTTCTCTGACATTTACTTTCATTTTCCCTCAGCCATGCATTTCACTTTCTCTTCTATTGCACTTTCGCTTGCAGACTTTTACTTTCCCCAGACTCAGTTTTCCTTTCTCTTCCTCCCATATATGCTTTTCTTTCTCTCTTACACACTTTAATTTTTTCATTCACTTACTTTCCTTTTCCTCACCCACTTCAATTTATGCCCCCCCCCAGTTTTTCTTTTCTACTCTTATACAAGGCTTAATTTTCTCTCCCCTATATGCTCACTCACTTTCCTCTTCTAACCCACAGAGGTTTAAGCAGAGAGTGAAATGACCTGATCAGAATCATCTGGAAACCAGGGGCAGGTTAAATTCCAAGAGTTCTTTCTGCCCAACAGCAGTCATGGGATGGAGAGAGAAGCCATGAACACAGAGCTATTTCAGGAGGAATTTAAAGTCTGGAGTGACTACTGGGAGTGAGGAAGTGGAAGACAGAACCTAGGATGATGTTAGAGTTTCTGACTGGGACAACAGAGTAGAAAATACCATCAACAGCCATGAAACTTGCAGGAGGAGCCAGTCTCAGAACCCTTGATCCTAGAGCCTGATCTAAGGCAGGAAAACATTTGTGGCATTTTCAGATAGAAAAAAAAAAAGCTCTTGGAAGAAAAAATAATTCAAGGCTATCCTTGAGTTCTATTTCTTTAACTGAACAATTCTTTTTTGTATACTATCCAGGGACATCCCTAAAACACCCTTTCTCTGCAAAACTTGGTCTTTGTGCTTTAACAGATTTAAAAAATAGCATTACCACAGGATGGAAACTTTTGCCATCCACTAGCTAGTTGCTGACTGCTACTCCCTCCCCCCCCACCCTGCATGATATTATTTTTCCCAGAGGGTTTGCAGACTCCGTGGAACAGGGAACTTGTTTCCCTGCTCAGGACCCAGCCCCAGCTGCCTGTGGAGCAACAGTCACTTAGTGGGAGCTCAGGAAGCTGATTTGGAATAATGAATCCTGGAAATCTTTTTCTTCAGTGTTGTCATCCCTTATCATACCAAGAAAACAGACATTAAAATGTAATTCTGGAAGCGCTCACACATGTGAGTAGAAGTGCAGGTTCCCCAAACCAAGGTGATAATGGGAAGCATCAATGAAAGTCCTACAGTTTTAGCCTCAATTGACTGATTGTTGAACTTAAATTGGTCAAATTCATACTCAATAATGTAATAAAAGAACAAAAGTTAAAAATATGTTGAATGCAGGGAATAGAATATTGAAAGTTTTATGTTAAAGGTGAGGGTTGCTGAGCATTCTTATTATTTTTAGATTTCTTCAAGCAGGTCTCCTTGCTCCCTACCAATGAAAAGGAAAAATCAACGTCAACTATTCTAACATGGATAGGCATCTTGTAAATGTATTTCCAGGAGAGCAGTGCGTACTCAGGTGTGTGTGGGGGAGGGGTGTCTGTCCTTAGAACTTCTCCTAATATTCCATCTACAGGGGAAGGTGAGTACTCATCAGCGGGATTGTGAGGGCTGCGAGACAGACGAGCTCTCCACGGTGACTTTCCAAACAACTCAGGGCACTGCTACAGCGCCGATGAGCGCTGATGGGCACAGAGTGTGGAAAGGGTCTATTCACCCATTGCCATCTTCATATCTCTGATGATGATGAATTGATATTCAAAGCATTTATATTCAGTCCTAGGTTTGGTGGTTACATGTAAAGAAGCGCAGAGAAAAGTATCTGCCCTCACGGAGCTAACATGACACAGTGGTCAGATACAGACAAGATCATTTTTAATCTAAGCGAAGGATACGGAATGAGCTTTGTGAAATATACAAAGAAAACAGCACGAGTTAGGCATCTCAGTGTTCAGGGCAGCTGCACAGGTGAGAATGGTGGCCAGGAAAGCTGTGATAGGTTGTGTTATTGCACAGTCTATCCTCCCCATCAGGGTGCTCATGTATCTTGCCGCTGCCATGTGACTTGTACTCCTTCCTGTCTGGAGATAGGAGGCCTTTCCTGTGCCTGATTTTGGCCAACGGAATGTGCTTTATCTTACTGGATAAAGCTCACAGACCAGCTTTGCTCTTGAGATGCCTAGACAAGAGTGTTTAGAAAGGCTGGAATAACCGTTCATCTGGCCTACACGACCTTGTCCACACCAACATATTCAGCAATTACAAACTCAAACTATTCTTTCAGTACAACGAATCAGATAGTTAACTGACAGTTGATTCACCTGTCATCATTTTTCTTGGCAATCCCATAAAGAGGGATGTGGATTCACAGGGCACAATGGGGAAGGGTTGGGACCCTTCTTGTACCTCTGAAGAATGCAGGCTGGAAGACCAACTCCAGGCAGTAATGATCAGCATATGCATTGAATTCCCAGATGGAGCTGGTGTCACCAATGTTAGACCCACCTTGCCCTTATGGTTGTTGTATCGGTCTGTGACTGATCAAAGCTAGATATCTAGGAAAAGGATCCTTGGCATTCATGTTAACTTGATACTTAGCTTCCAAGTCTTCGAGCAACATCCTTGGTGTGAAGGAGTTGGCAGCATTGTGAACAAGATGGTGCTGTCAAGTGTGATAGGATGATCTTCATTAAGGTCACATGAGCCTGGAGGGTGAACTCCAAAGGAAAAACAGCTCCCACATGAGGTCAAAGGTGGCATGTGCATATGTGGTTCTTGCAATGTCCTCATCATATCCTTGTGCTTGTGCTCAACTGTGGGTTCCTACACTCAAGGGACCGAAAGTTGGGGGATTGGAAAAAGTGTAGTATGGAAAGAAACTTCATTCATATAAAGGTTTTGCAACATTCTGCCTTTTAAGGAGGATTTAATGTTTAATGCCGCATTGCCTGCTTTGTGATGTGATGTGTGTAGGAATTCCAAGCAGTGCAGGTTCTCTGAGGATCTGTAAACCCCCTTGGATTTTGTGTTCATCTTTCTTTTTGTGAGCTCAGAAGTGGCAGCCGTAGGGGAGTGAGGATGGTTGCAGAAGGCTCTGCTTTTGGCAACAGAGATAACTTATATAAAGCACTAGCAGAGTGCCTGGTGAACAACAAACCTGTTTCCTTGCCCCTGAGTCATTTTTTATTTTCAATAAGCACATTTAATAGGTTTGTGATATAATCTTATTTTCTGCCTCATGTTGTCTAAAGGCATGGAATGCCATTCAGGAAGGAGTGATAGGTGACCAGGGAGAACACCGACTACTGGCTAGAGGCTGGAGGGCATGGCCCAACACCACAGCCCCTTCCACTGATGTTCTTTGACCCCTGGCCAGAAGAAACCAGGTTCTGAGACGAGAGAATAATTTGGTCTCCAAACTTCCCTGCTGATACTATTCTAAATGCAAAGAAATGTCAAAGCTGAAATAACCATAATGCAATTGTACTTAGCCTGTTTACTGAAATATCAGTCATTGCTTTGCACAGCAATTCCATTTTTAAAGTTCATTGTGCTAGAAAAATGTTGCAGCTCCTTAATTCTTACTTTCCCATCCATGCCGGGTGGGAGGTGAGAAGTTTTTGAACTGTATGAAAAGCCACATGAGACATTTCCGCAGTAACTCTGAGTTCCCTTCCAGCATCCTGCATACTCTTTCTTCCCCACAACCAGAGAAAGAGCTCACCCTCAAGGCCTGCCCTCATTTCTGACAGCAGACATGAAATGAGAATCAGCAGAAGCTAAGACAAAAATGAGGACAGCGTAGGGACGCACCTGTCCTGTTCTCTGAGGACAACAGCTTACCTGGTGCATGGCTTGAGTCTGATCTGACCTGTTAACATATGGCGGCTGCTGCCATGACAACAGGTGTGTGGAGGTTAAGGTCTACTGATTGCCCCTACTTGGCTCTCTTGGCCCCTGGCTTCTGTCTGAGCTCAGCCCATTGGGGGTGTGAGCACGGTTTGAGGACAGGATGGAGGAGCTGCTGAGCCATCGTGTTTTCCTGGTTTCCTTGCAGTTGGAGCAGATGATACTTTCCGCTTCAGCAGGGTTTCTCAGCCTCAGTTCCCGCGACACTCTGGGTTAAGTCCTTGTTGTGCCTTGTTGGGTATTTCACCGCAGGCTTAGCCTCAACATGATAGTAGCATCCTCCCCAAGTTGTGACTTCAAGCTGACCAGAGTTGCACTGGAGATGGGGCAAAACTGCCCCAAGCAGGAATCAGTGCTTCACTTCTGCACACAGCTCTTCCTCTGACTCCCAAGGCTGGGCATCTGGCATTCTACAGGCAGCTGGGACCCCAGGTTGTGTGCCTACCAGGATATGTGCTCCTTAGGAGGCACTGAGGGTATGCTGTGCCTCCCATTAGAACAGCAGCTTCCTGAGGGTAGTAACCAGGACTCCCCACTTCAGACACCCTCTCGCAGGGGTGCTTCTAGGTCTAACTAGAACCTCAGGGGCTTAGTGCCAGCCCCCTCCCTGTCTTCCTTCTAGGTGGAAACTATCCCACCTACTCTCCAGTCTCTTCTTATAATGACTCTCCACGATTGTGGGCAATTTCCTCTGGGGATAGCAAGGTCTAGGAGGCTTTCGAATTGGCACTAGCGCCCTGTGGTTAACCCGTGGCTGGCAGCAAATGTGGCTGGTCCCCAGGATGCAGCAATCGCCTCTAAATAAGGTCTGCCTGTGCCTTCGCTTAAGGACTGTAACAATTGCTTTTTCTTCCCCAGAAATATAACCTTAGAGATGAACTGCTCTTGAATCAGTAAACGTGTGTGCTAGTTTCCTTTGAGAGTTCCAGGAGGAGGTTGCTGGCCTCCTTCTGCAAACTCAAGAGGAAAAACAAGGCTGTAACTATAGCCTGGGTTCCCCGATTCCTGCAGAGGGCAGAGCTGAGGGCTGGCATGGAGCACAGCAGACAACAGGAAGGTGTCCCTTGGTGAGCACTCCAGACCTGCAAGGCTGTCTTCCTGTCATAATCAGTGTTCTATGTGCGGCAAGTGGGCATCTTAAGACAAAAATTGGCATGAATGATCCCACAGGTGCATGCCAGTGAAGCCAGGTGTGTAGTTCTTCCAAGTATATTTAGACCAAGCATCGTATTCCCAGTTCTGGAACAGTATGTTTTGCGTATTTCTTGCCAAGACTTGTCTCTCTCAGTCAGAGGGGCTGGGGTTAGAATGCTGAACTCTACGCATCATCCTTAGCCTGTCTCTGACAAGGCAGATGTGTCTTAGGAGGCGGGAGAGCAGGAGAGTGTGTTCCTGCACCCCGAGAGGTACAGACTTCTACCTCCCACTGGCAGGTGTTCCCTGCCTCAGTTTCCCCAACTGACATGCCAGACTTTGCTGGAAATGCAGCCTCATTGACTGCAATGCTGACACCAGGTGTGGCTTCTCAGAAGCTGGATCCTGGGTCTGTAGTCCAGCCCAAAGCTGATACAGGGAGGCATGATTCTATCACTGGGCCCCAGTCTTGAAATCAGGCAGCCCTGTGCTGAAATAACAGTTCGGAGCAAATCAAATCACTGTTGTGGACTTTAGTGTTGTCCTCTATCCATAAAATGAGGTTAAATGTTTTTAACCATTTGTGGATTTTTCCTTTTGAACTATCATTTGAATTTAATAAAATACATAAATGTGCTGTTTGATAAACTTCTGTATATCTATATAGCCATGTAACTGCCATACAAACTAATATGCAGAACAGAGTATAATGATTTCCATCATCCCAGAATTACCCTTTTTTCCCCATCCCAGATAATAGCCTACCTTCTCAGGTAACCACTAATCTAACTTTCATTTGCACTAGAGTATTTTTGCCTGTTCTTGGATATCACATAAATGGAATCACATAGCATGCATTCTTTTGTGATTAGCTTTGTTTATTCAGTATAAAGGTTGTGAGATTAATCCATATGACTGAATGTGCCAATAGTTTACTCCTTTCTATTGCTAAGCAATTTTCCATTGTATGGATAGAATATCACAATTTGCTTATCCATCCTGTTTTTCCTGCCCACTTGGGTCATTTCCAGTTAAAGACTACTATGAATAAAGCTATTATGATCACTCTTACTCAGGAATGTTTGCAGATCTAAGCACTTTTTTCTCTTGAGTCTATTTCAGTGGCAGAGAATTAACACCCATGTTACCCAGAAGTATGTCTGAATGCCCTGTAGGACCCTCTGGAGCATGTTATCTGTTGGATCAATCCACTTCATCAGCAGGACCCACCCCTCTTGTCAGCCCTGCCCCTCCTGCCAGGCTTCAGTGCTTCAGCCCCTCCTCCAATGCTACTGGACATTTAGGGCTTAGAACAAGTCTGGTACTATTTCCTTTCCTGACCTCCAAAGTGAATTAAAGTTAGATAACCACATTACCTCTCTCTGGCTATATGTTCTAGAAAAAGTAAAGGCTTACATGCAAAAGCAAAATATCCTAAATGTTAGAAGAAAAACTGGAGAATATTTTGATAATCTGGTGCTGTTTCCATAAAAATATAATGATGACAGTAGTGAAGAAAAAAGATTTAAATGACAAAAACTCCTCCATGAAAGACTAAAAGGAACATAGATATGTTAAAAAACTAAATAAACTTGAAAGACATGTTAGTAATAGATTACCCTTATTATACAAAGGGCTCTTTCAGCATATTAAGAAAAATATAAAGCCCCAATAGAAAAAAAATACATAAAGGAGAAGGAACTGGTAACACAAAGTTCAATAAACATGAAAAAAAATTGCTTAACATTATCAATAAACAAAGGCTGACACATTAAAAAAAGCTATTATTTTCCACTTATCAGCCAAGTATTCAGGCAGTTGATGGCTTTAGGAAATTAGATCTCTCGTATATTCCTGAGGAATTATACATCAATGCCTCTTTGCTAAGAAGATATTCCTACAATGGACAAAAGCCATTGAAACGCAGTCAAGTAATTCAGTTTCTACAAATACGTCCTAAGGAAATGGATGGCAATGGGCACAAAGGCATGTACCCACCTGTCCACGATAGAAATGCTGATAAAATTAAAAAATTAGAAGTCATAGATTGGATGTTTATTGCAGCACTATTTATAATTGCAAGGACATGGAAACAACCAAATGTCCCAAAACAGATGAATGGATGAAAAAGATGTAAATATATATTACATATATATATTACATATATATATACATATATACACATATATATACACACACATATATATGTGTATATATATACATATATATACACATATATATATACACACACACACAATGGACTATTATTCATCAATTAAAATGACAAGTTTGATGAATTTGAGATAACATGGATGCACCTAGAAGAAATCATATTAGCAGAAACAAGTCAGAAAGAAAAAGACAGAAACCAAATGTTTTCACTAATATATAGGACATAGGAAAAACAAAAGACCAGGAACAAAAGTCAAAACAAGCTAACAATCAAACTAAAGTACACAATAGGGAGGTGGGGAGTAGGATAAGTGGGGGTGGTCAGGGAGGGGAGGTGGTGGGTAAACCCCAGGGAATACAAAGATGTGATATATATATATATAAATTATTTAAAATAAAAAAAGTTAGAAGACATAGAAATGTCCAGGAGTAAGGGAGCCATTAAATTAGGGTACCTACATACACAGATGATTCCAACCTATGGTGGTTAAACTTTATGATTTGTCAACACAAGAAAACATTTAGCAGATACTGTACTTTGATTTTGGGCATTTTGCTGGGGTAGCCATGTATGGTATGAAACTTTCTCAGGGTGCCCGGCAGTGGCAGAAGCCACAGCACCCAGTTAGTGAGGCAATCAAGAGGGTAAACAACTAATACCCTACAGTCTATTGTGTTGCCAGCGATGTGTGGATATTGTGTTTTGTATTTTCACATCCCATCATGTCTACAAAATGCCCACCTGTGTCTCCTGATTCTGGTGGGAGGAAAAGGAGGAAGGCAATTACTCTGGAGATGAAACTCAAGATAATAGCCCAATTTTAGGCAACTGAAGTGCTCTGAGCATGTTTAAGGAAGGCTAAGCTAAGCTATGCTCTTTGGTAGGTGAGGTGTATTAAATGCATTTTCAGCTTATGACATTTTCAATTTACAATGGATTTATTGGCATAGAACCCCATCAGAAGTTGAGAAGCATCTGTAATGGAATAATATGCTGATGCTAACGTGATTGGTAAAGATACCTTCAGCACGGACAGATATTCACACACTATTTTTAGATACCAGAGCAGGTCAAAAAATAATTAAAGATGTGACTGCATGATTGCACATGGGCGAGTCGTGCACACATATACACCAGTCTACAGCAAGTGTTGGAAAGTATTTGATTCAGCACAGGCTGGGGCCTGCGACTTCAGGGACAGGACACAGCAGATTTACTGTTTTCTTCCAATGCAGGCAGATATGAGTCTACAGGGAGGCCTTACTGTCCTTGCTCATGAAAAGCCCTGTCTCCCTCCCTCCTAGAGTCCTAGGTTCTCTGTTGGTCCTCTGCCTGTAATCAGAATAGAGAAGAGACGGTGGAGGTCACAGGGGATTTTAAGGTCCATGTTGAGGTGGCACAACTCCCTGCAGCCTACCTAGCGCTGGAAAATGCAACCACGTGGCCATGCCTAATTGCAGGTGCCTGCCAAGTGCAGCCTGGCTGGGTGCCCAACAGCCAGCCAGTCTCTGTCCCATAAGGAAACAGAAACAGAACAAAATTCCACCGTGGCTAGGTCCGATTAGAAGCATTTGTGGCTTTCTTTCTCTCCTCTGCACAGCCTGAATTTTACCCCAAAGGATGTGTTATTACTTTTAAATAAGGGAGAAATCCAATCAGCTGTTTCTATCTTTTTTTTAATTTATATATAAATTTCACAACATTGTAATCTCAAGGATTTGCCCCCCCACACTCTCCCCTCCCTTCCCCCCTTTCCCTCCTGCTCAAAGTTGTGCGCTTCAGTTTGGTGCTTAGCTTGTTTTGACTTTTCCTCAAGACTTTTGTTTATTTTTTTCACTATATCCCGTATATTAGTGAAACCATTTGGTTTCTGTCTTTTTCTTTAAGGCTTGTTTCTGCTAATATGATTTATTCTAAATATATCCATGTTGCTATGAAATTGTCGAATTTGTCATTTTTAATTGATATGTAATATTCCATCGTGCATATATACCAAATTTTTTTCATTCAGTCATCCGTTTTGGGGCATTTAGGTTGTTTCCATGACCTTACAATTATAAATTGTGCTGCAGTAAACATCCGAGCACAGGTGTCCCTTTGTACCCACATTGAGGTCTCTTTTGGGTAGATTACCAAAAGAACAATTGCTGGGTCAAATCTTTTTGGCCACTCAGAGGAATCCCGTCTCGGCCTGTGTCCCGGGGCCCCCGGGTGAGGCCTGGACCTAGCCAGCCAGCACTGAGGTGTCTCCCCGCTGGCCTTCATGGACAGACACAGACACCAGCTCCTGCGGCAGCTCAGGTCTCTCCCAGGCCTGTGCGCTCTCAAACTGAGAAGCAACCCCCCGTTTCTTTCTGACAGGGCCTGTTTTTGTCAGTTTAGGTGCACAAGCCCATCCCATCACTCAAAGGAGCCTACTCCCCACACCACCATTTGTCACTGTCAGCCCGGCGAGCAATTATATTCCAGCCAGCCAGAAACACACAGACTCCGGCATCACATGTGCGCTGACAGGCAGACGCACTGTCTCTAATGCATCCCAGCCTTGGCGTGCCCAGCTGTGACTAAGCCTCCGGGCACACCGCAGCCTGGAGCCTGGTGGGACCAGCGAATCAATTTGGGGTCCTGAGAGGGCGTCTCTTATCACTTGTTCTTTTCAGGGAGAATGAAGGAATTTGGGGACAAGCCTTTCTCCTACATCAAACAGTTGCAAAACTTCAGATAAAAGGCCCTTATGGAAATGGGCGAGATGCAGACAGCTCTGTGGCTCCTCTGGCTGATCAGCCTGCCAACCGGAAGGCCTCCTGGACAAGGGGAAGGAGCTTCAGGAAGCATGACAGACCAGGGGTTAAGAACCCCCTACACCCCCCCCCACCCTGCAGTGCTCAACAGCCATGCCACCCAGGGGAGTCCTGTCACCTTCCTGCCAATAAAATGGCAATAGCAGCACTTGTCCTTGCTCTGCTGTTGTTATTGCAGTCTCCCTGGCTGCACACGTGCGCCTCTCTCCTCTGGGTCCAGCTCCTACATCCGACTCCCCCTCTGTAGCACACAGCTGTAGCCGCAGGCTCAGCTCTGTAGGAGAGCACATCCCGCCTGGGGCAGGCTCTGGTTTCCTCCAGACAGGTTTGTGCTTTATTTGTATGAGCAGTTTTAGGTTCTCAGCATAACTGAGCAGAAGGCACAGATGCTCGAGACCAGCTTTCACCAGGGGCATGTGAGTGAAGTGATGGATGGAACTTCACTGTCCCTTTCAGTGCCACCCACCACCTATACACCTGGCCCTCTTATGTCTTGTCGGTGGCGGTGGTCAGGACACCCTAAGGTGGCCATATGCTGAGGCTCTGCAGTCTACTATGCACCCTGGTCCCTGAGTCACCGACTGGAGGAACTACTCATTCTGAGTAGCTCAGTAGTAGACTGAGCACGAAGGAAGATCTTCTCTACACAATGTGATGTCCTGGTTTGGCTCCTGGGACAGAAAAGGCACATGGGAGGAAGAAAGGGTGACATGCAAATAAAGCCTGGAGTTTTGTCAGTAACTACCATTGTTACTGTCTTACTTGGTTGAGGAGATAATGAACATGCAATACATGCAGATCAGAAGTAACTGGCTGGGTGGTCAATGGGAACTCTCCAGGCTGCTCTTGCAACTTTCCTGTCAATCTGATAGGTTTTACAATCTTTAGGAAAAAACAAACACCACAGCTGTTCTGAACCATTATGTGCTGGAATCTCTCACTGCAGCCCAGCCTAGTTTAACACCTCTAAATCCCAGTCACACATCAAGGCTCAGCTACATCCTCTTTTCCACAAGGGTGCTTTCTGTGACACCTGGGGGTATGGACCCCTCTGCTGTACCTTTCCTTCTTTATTTTTTGAGAATAATTCTCACTATTTTTGCCCACAGAACCGCAGGCTCATGTTACCCCGGGTTCCACAGACTCAAGCAATCCACAGCCTCAGCTTCCCAGGTAGCTGGGATTACAGGTGCGCGCCACCACTCCCAGCTATTTTTTTGGAACTAGGTCTCACTACGGGCCCCAGGCAGGACTCGAACCATTATCCCTAGCCCCGGCCACTTCATAGGCTGAAGCTTACAGGCAAGAGCCTCCGTGCCTGGCCTTTGTACCCTCCTTCCTTCTATCACACTCGATTGAAGCAACAGAGTCCATGTCCCAGCTTCGCACAAAGTCCTCTCAGAGTCAGAATCCTTGGATCCGTGATGCCGCCAGCATTCCTCTTGGTCTGCAGAGAGCTGTGTCCAATGAGTTACTGCCAACCTCATCTACCTATTGTTAACATTTCCACCACCAACCAGCGCGAAGTTGCTTCATTAACTCTCAAGAACTGCACAGATGTAGGGATGATTAATCAGTTGCAAAGTATTTATTGAACACCAGGCCTGCTTTACAGTGGCGATATATTCTTCCGGTGGTCTACCGTGTCGGTGTTGATACATGGAACCTGGTGTCATTATTGCAATTGTCTTAATTAGTATCGATGCAGCAACATTGCTTAAATAGTCCATTTGACATCTCCCATCAAACATCCAAAGACATTAGTGGGAGCTTCTATTTGCTAAGTGCCCACTGGGTGCCAGGCAAGCCTGGGCTGGGCACTTTGACTTCGATTATTTCACTGTTTCCCAGCAGAGCCCTCCAAGGTTGGTATTATTATCCTCCACTTTACAGGTGAGAAAATTGAGGAGCAGAGAGAATAAGTGATGTGTTTACTGCTGCTCACTTTGTAAGTGGAGTTAGGTCTCCAAAGTCCACCTATAACCAACTTCCTTTCAAAATAGCATCTTGACATATGATTGATAGCCAGTCTCCACTAAGAACCATCATAAAAATAAATCCAATTTCTTCTATGCCCCTCTGGGTTGGACCTCAAATAAAAGCTGAATGCCAGAACTCAAACAAACTGCCGTAATCTGAAGTCCAGGTGTCGGGACTGGGGCTGAGGGTCAGGGGTGTCGCACCTTGCCCATAGAGAGCTGTCTGAGCTGCCAAAGCCAGGAGCCTTCAAATTTCTGGAACCATCTGGAACCAAGAATAATATTTCAACTCTTACGACATGACATGCTGGTATTATGCTAAGCATTAAGGTAGCGTAGTCCACCAAACCCCTGCCCTGGGAGGAAAGTTCATTGTTATTGCAGCTCTGAGATGAGCAAGCTGAGCCTGGGACAAGGAAGACGACAATTGCTGAGAACAAAGCATCCCCCAGGAGCAGAAATGGCCAGTGTCTCTTCCCTGATAGAAGGCACACCACTGGGGGGCAGGGGAAGCCCCTGCCTCGCTTATCTGTCCTGCTCCATAGTTTCAAAATAAAAGCACAAAATGATCAAAGTCAGAAGTAAGCTGCGAGCAAACAGTGTCTGTGGAAGGCTCTGAAGGAATCATTTAAAGATGCACGCTCTCCTGGTAATAGCAGTCAAATGCCTAAATCTGCAGCTTATCTACAACCCACTTCCACCTGTTGTCTGCATGCACCCTCTTTCTCTACTGGGCCCGCTCAGAGTCCCCGAGAGGAGGTCACGTGATGCCAAATGGTGATGGGGTCTCTTCCAACCCCTCAACATTCATTCATACCTAAGCACTTGGTTCTGAATCAGTCACACAGGCCCCTCTGAAGTCAGTTACCATTACCCAGACCTGGTGTCCAGAGGTCTTTCTCATGTTCCACTTCTCTGTTTCCTACCTAGACGTGCCCCTGCCCTCACACACTTGGATATGCTCCATGGCATGGAGAGGGCTGGCACAAGATGACCCACTGGGCACAACACTTGGACTCTGGATCCCGGTTTAGGCTCAGATTGGACACATCTCTGTGCCCACCATGAGCCTCCTACTGAAGACTTGGGGGAAGACTCCTGGGGCTGAGGAGGAAGGACGCTCTCCCCTTACTGCAGGGCTCCCACTCAGGCCCGTACCAACATGCAGAACAAGAGGGTATGCAAGCTCCATCTTGGCTGCATCTTTATGCAACATACATACTGCATGACTACCCAGCAGCATGGCTTTAAAGCATGCCTGCCACATGCCAGGTACTCCATTCAAGCCCTTTGCCTAGAGCTCCTATTAGCATCCCTTTCTTCCTCTTTGCAATATTTTTGACAATTGCCTTTAGTTGAATTTTGTGCATATAAATTGTTGTCTATGGCTTAATGACTGACATGTCCACTAAGCTGTAGATTGCATGGAGGTGTCTTATTCAGACCACATCCCATACCTAGCAGAGTAAGTAGCTTAGGGAGCATGACCTCCACTCCCCGCCCCAAACAGCAGTGACATAGAAGAATTATGTGGTAGTTTATACCATTGGTTCAAAGTTTTCAGACTCTTCACCAGGGTCCTTTGCCAAGTGACTTATCAATTCTTGACATCGAAGCAGGGAAGTGACCTTTGCCCTTGACATGTGACTTGCTTTGACAGACTGAATAAGGCATAGTGACGGTGTGCCAGTTTTGACTCTAGTTCTCAGAGACCTCGGAGGTTTCCACTCACCCTCTCTGCCTCAGCCCTCACCTGGAGATCAAGTCCTGGCTAGCTCACTTGTGGGACTCCTGGCCCTCTCTGTTCCTGGGGTTACTGTCCTGGTGCCCAGAGTTCTTGCTGGTCAGCTAAAGTATGCAATCAGGCAGGGACCTCTCTCCAGGGACCAGATCCTGGTCTAAAGAACATACTGGAAAACCAGTGTCTGCTGAAAACAGCATGCAGATGCTATGGCCATATTAGCAAGGTCAGTGAAAATACCTTCTTTGTAAAGTGAAAATACCTAACTTTGTAACAGAGTTAGGCAAGAAGGGAGAACAGAGAAAATAGGCTTTGATCATCAGGAACACTGGAGCCCCCAGTATATACCCCCTGTTCATCTGACCCTAGCTTGGCCTAATGACAGTGTATCCCCAATAACACATCCCCTACACACGTGCTTTCCCTATGCACCCGCCTACCTTCTTTGGGTTCCATCATTCCCTTGCTTCTCAATAAAACTGAGACCGCCTGTGGCTCGTTGCTGCACCTTGCTTCTCTGTACCTCTAGGCTTCTCATTGCTCCAACCCATTTGAATTCTGAGGAATCTTTTCTCCTCCACAGTCTCTCCAAACCCTGCTGCTCAGCAAGGCGGTACTCACTGTTCCATTGAGAGGAAGCCCCCAGAACTAAGAGCTGCATCAGACACAGGCCCAGCCTAGGGTCCACCATCTAGATCATCTGGCCCCCAGTCTGCATTTAGACGTGTTGACACTCTCACTGAATCATACAGACACTCATGAGCTAAATCTATGCTGGTTGCTGAATGCCACTGATGTGCTGGGCTTCATGTCTTAGAGCAATAGCTGACTAATTTGAGTTCATATGCATATGTCAAAGAAGATGAAAGAGAGGGTGATTTAATCAGCAGAATTAAGCAACCTTCCCAACACTTCCCGGGAAGGGCAGAAGCCAGAACAGCTGGTCTTTGGATGGCATGGGTTTGAGCAGCATGGCTACAAGTACACGTGGCTTTCTTCTATCCACAGGTGCCACATGCATGGATTCAGCTGACTGTGACAGCAAGCTCAGACTATAAATAGTACCTGTGTGTAACTGTCAGCTGACCCTGATCTTCTTGTTGTTCAAGGGTCAACTGTATTTACATTCAGAGCTGTCTGTCTCTAAAACCATTCAGGCTCTCCTACTCCACATTGTCTTCCCCCATCCTTTGGAAGGCTCATGATACCCGGCAGGGTACCCAGCGTGTGTCCTCAGTGTTCAGGGCAGCTCTTCCATCTGTGCCTCCCCCAAAGTAGCACTGAGGTGACCCCTGGGCAGATGCTCTACAGACTCAGAATAGAATACCTGGAAACTCCACCTGTCCTTGCTGAGTAACTACCCTTGACTCCAGAGCTCTCAGCATGCACAGACATTCCTCACTTTAATGTGTAAATGCCATTGCAAATAAGCAACCAAATCCACCAGGTAGGGGAGCTCCAGGTGATTAATGCATCTCTCAGGTGGTGAAAACCACTTAATCTTCAGCTGCAAGTTTCTGACTCCACCAAACACAGTTCTAATCGCCCACAAAATGCACTACCTGATGGGCCTTTATTGCTTAATTACCAAGGTGAGAGGCTCGTAATTAATAAGCCATTTACTCCTACTTTAGATGTTTCCAGGAAATGTCGCCAAAGATTTTCCAAGGAAATTCACATTATTTGTCATCTTACTCTGCATCACCTACTACTTGCCCATCAGTGGCTCCCCAACTTTCTTGTCTGACGTGAACTTGAGCATTCAAGGTGAAAGACCCTATAGCTTGTCTACTTCCCCTGAACCACCTTCTGACCATGATCTTGGTGATATATTAAAACCAGACCTGAGGAGAATGATCAAAATTGTAATACTATAGGAACTGCACAAGGACAAAAGCAAATGGCAACAGTAATTTGTTTACTAATGCAAGAAAGATTTATTAGAAGTTCCAATGAATACAGGCCCACAGTTGATGCATAAAATAATGTACTATTCAAAAATTGTGGGAATTCCCACTATTTTGTGTGTGTACGTGTGTTTTTAAAGAGACTAGATCACACTATGTTGCCTGGCATAGTCCTGAACCCGCACTCAAGTGATCCCTAGCTTCAGCCTCCCAGGTAGCTGGGATTACAGGCATGTACCACCACACCCTGCTAATTCCCACTATTTGTAAGTGTACATATTTGCTGGTCCCTTTTCAATGTGCCTGAGCCACATGGTGAAGACTTTTGTCAGAATGATAAATTAGAATCCTCAGAAAACTCTACCAAGGAACTAATTTTAACCCCAAGACACAAGTTCTCATTTTCTTCACAAACCAAGTGTCTTTGTAGGTTACTAATGTGTAGCTTTAATCACACATGAAAATAAGCATAGATGGAACTGACTTGCTACATACTAATGATCAGAGTTCTTAAGATGTCCATTTACATCACATTGCACAGCCATCCTTGCTTGGAGCCACAAAGGGAAGTCTCACATGAAGGTGGATAGACAATTTGTCATTGGTGCTCTTACCGCTGAGTCTTAGATGACATTTAGAGAAACACTAAAGCTTTGGGTAGCAATTTAACCATCACAACAAAGGAATGCCATCACCTCCAGTGGGGAAGAAGGCCAATGATGTCTGTCATCTATCACAGTCACCATGACTCACATAGTGACAGATGTCTGGCCCCATGACCAGACTCACTGGGTCATCTATCCGTTTTGGGTCCAGAGAGGCTCCAGAATCTTGCCTCAATTCTTTCCAATCTCTACCCACTCCAGACTTCCCAATGCTATTATATTAAAACAAAATCAATGTGTTTATTATAGAAAAATCAGGAAAATGCAGAGGTAGAAACTAACAAATAAGTGCACATAATTTAATGACTAGGTATAATAAATGGGAAGTGTTATTTACCTGCGATCCTATTTGTTCATAATTGTTCATCTTTTTAATACATGGTATACAAAGAAAACTAATTTTTCAAATTTTCCATTTTCTACTAAATACTACAGTATCAGTAGGATCTGTATTATAAGCAATTCTTTGTAAATGTTTTAATGCCAGCAGATGAGATAAGTTTATAGGTAGCATTAACCCTTCATCATTACAGTCATAGTGTGATGCCTATTGTGGTAAACAATGTTTCCTCCCTCCAAAAAAAATCTGTAGGCTTGTCGTTATTTCTAGAAACTGTGGATATGTTTCTTTACATGGAGACACATGAGTTTGCAGGTAAAGCTAACTACATTAATAGATTATGTTAAGGATATTGAAATAAGATTATCTGGATTATCTGGAGGCAATCACAGAAGTCTTTGAGAGAAAGGTAGAATCAGGAGGGCAGAGAGCAGAAAAGGAGGAAAGGGAGAGAGAAGGGGAAGAGAAAGAAAGAGAAAGAGTAAGATGGAGGGGGAGAGAGAAGGAGACAGAGGGAGAGGAAGGGAGAAAGATGCTGAAGATGCTGCTCTGCTGACTTTCAAGAAGGAGATTGAGACTCAAGTAAAGGAATGCAAGCAGCCTCTGTAAACCAGAAAAGGTAAGGAAATGAATTCTCCCCTAGACCCTTCTGATTTTAGTCCAGTGGGGAATATTTCAAACTTCTAACTTCCAGAACTGCAAGGTGAAAAAAAAATCTGTGTATCCTTAAGCCAGTAAGTTTGCAGTAATTTTTTATAGTAGCACAAGAAAGCTAATATATATAAACATCCTCATATATAAATCTTTATAGAGTTTAGATGTCTATTAGGACAGGTTTCTAGAAGTAGAATTATCGGGTCAAAGGGTGTGTGTGCTTTGAAAGTTCTGATGGATGATCCTAAACTGCTCTCCTAAAGGCTCCACGTTCTTTAAGAGATGCTGCAGCAAGGGAACTCTAAGCAGTTGGTCCAGGCTGCACTCCCTTCCTCAGGGGGAAAAAGAATGGCCGAGCCCTTCTTTGAACTTCCTACTTCCCCTCTAGGCACCCATAGTCTGCCCTCTAGCAGCCAGAGGGTTCCCAGTAGAATGTGAGTTAGGACAGGAATCACTCTCCTGCTTGCATCCTGAGTCAGTGACTTTCCACTGATCTCAGCACTAGAATATTCTCTATTCTTGCCCCCACAGTTGCTCTTCTGCCTCTCTTCAGCCCTACCTCCTATGGGCAACACTTTCTCTACTGTGGCCATGCAGGTCATCCCCCCAGGTGCCAGAACACCTCAGGGCTTTTGCAAATGCTGCTCTCACTTCCCCTTGAATTCTAGATAACTATGCGCTTGCCTTTGAGAGCTCTTATGTCAACTGCTTCCTCAGAAAAGGCACTTCTTCACATCCTGGTAAGTTCCACTTCCATACCCTGCCCTCCTTCACACACTTGCCATGATTATAATTAACTTTTTAATGAGTTATTTGACTTTTGATCAGTTTCAACTCCTATAGGAACATTCACAAAGCGTTTATGAACATTCTATGCATGTTCATAAAACTCAACATACCCGTATAACCACCTAGGTCAGGAAACAAGTTTCTGCATTCCAAGATATCCTAGAAGGACCCCCACACCCTTTCCAGTCACTAAATACCACAAGGTAATATCCCCCTAGACCTCTAGCAGCAGAGATTAGAATTTTATATCTACAAAATCTGTAATAAATCTTTTTTTTTTAAATTCTGAATCCCTCATTAGAATTTAAGGTCCCCGAGGACAAGACCCACACCTATCTTCTTTGCTGGAATATCTTCAGTGCCCAATCTCTCAGCCCAGAGGCTGAACAGGAGGTGCTCCCAACAGAGGACAAGCTTCTAGCTAGGAGTAACCAGCAGCCAGGTAGGTGCAAGGGGGAGGAGAGAGGAATGAGACTGTCTGCTCTGGTCACTAGGGGGCGCTCTGCATTGCTGGACCCAATCCTCCCAACATCCAAGTCCATACCCCTCTGGGTGAATACTTTTCAAGACAGAAATGGAATTTCCTTGAAGGATGCAGATTGCTAGACCCCAGAGTGAGGTCTCAACGAAGTGGTGACATTCAACAGTCCTGGGTGGAATTAACCCACCATCTTTTAGTCTCTGGAACAAATTCTAGCCTGTATTTCAGGTGTGGATATGGGGGCCCCATGATCAAAGTGCTAACTTCACCAGGTTTTTCTTCCCTCTCTTCCCAACTTCTGTCTACACAGACAGCAGGGCAGGTCCTCATCCTTGGGGTAGTGCAGGCAGCATGGTGGGCTTACCGATGAGCAGCACAAACTCCTTCCATCCCTCCGACTTGCCTGGGGTAGGGAGGAGATGTGCAGTCTAGGCCCCAAAGTTCAGACACCTTGAGGCAAGAGCTGCAGAGGCAGCCAGGTCATCTCAGACCCAGCCTCTGACATCCCCTAGTCAGCTGGAGGACTGTGGCAGCTGGTGTTTTATTTAAGACACTCGGGGTTTATAGTTAAAAACCTGTAAATCTGAACAAATTCTTTAACTGGCAATTCCCTGCAAAGGACTCTGCTGTGTGTACTATTACCATCATGTGTTCAATCAAAAGGGTATTGGGGACATAACTGTATGTTATCACTATTGACATTTTCCAGACTACTCCACTTTGGTTAAAAAGTGGGTGCCCTAAGATGTTACTTAATAACTTTGGGCATCATGAAAATGTCACTCTGACAAGCAGGAAAGCGAATTTACACACCCACCAAAAGTGACCTGCTTGGAAAAAGACAGCAGGGATTGTTCCCTGGCCTCAGAGAAAGAGTCTCAGCCCGCCCTGTAGGGTAGCCCTGCAGAGTCAAGGGGACAGACATAAGGCACTACTGGCCCATGGAACTCCAGGTCCTCTGCTGCTGCCTCAGGTGGACAGAAAGGTTGCTGGAACACCACCAACATGACTGGGGTGGGCTAGTGGGAGGCAAAAGATAGGTGCTGCATGGCTCAGGGCTGGAAAATAATTTAATTTTGTTCTAATCCCAGCCAATGGCTGCATGTACATGGAAAGGCCCAGAAAGGTGGGCATTGCCAGGAGCCCGAGTCCTTGATCAAGGTGGATGGGGGCTACACACAATCCCCTGATTGGTGCAACTAAGAGCAGGGATTTGGAAACACAGTCAAACCCCAGCAGAGTGCCAGTTACAGCAAGAGGATAAGATGATTTTCCGGGCAAGAGACTGGGAGGAGCCTGGCTCAGCATCAGAGCCCAGTCAAGAAGCAAGACAGACGCTAGGCTGAATTCTGACAGCCCCTCCCTCACCCACCCCTGGGTTTCTAACCCAGCAACCTACAACCTGGTAGTCACCCCCAAATCCTTCCTCATCCTCTCCCTTCCCGGGGCCTTGCACTCAACCCTGGTGTTGGTCAATATTGTCTGCAAGGGACCAGAGAGTAAACATTTTCGGCTCTGGAGGCCACCAGGTCTCTGACTCAATGTCTCATCTCTTGCTTGCAGTGTAATATGCTTCACAGCAATGCCAGACAGAGAGCAGATTTGGCCCAAAGAGTATTAGCTACCCCCTCCCCCAATCTAACGAATTGCCACAGCCTATCAGTTTTACCTTCAAAAAGCCTGGAATCTGCCTACCTGTTTTAGCTGCTCAGCCACCACACAGGTCTGTCCATGATCCCCTGTGGCCTAGATGACACAGTGGCCACCTCTGGGGACATTGCGAATCCACATCTGTTCCCTGCAGTCCTCCATGGAGCAGCCAGAGTGAGCATGGTGACAGGCAGCTCTGGCCACACCACCCTGCTGTTTTCCCAGGGGACTCTAGCAGCTCCTGTTCACTCCATCCACCCTCCCTGCTCTACAACCCAGCCACTAGCATCTTGAGGGCACTGGGTTAACTCTCTTTGGTCTCCTTACTCTGACTCATCCCACCTTAAACCTGGCTGGACAGGTTCTGGTGGGCAGCCTTCCGTCTCTTCTGAGCAGGACTCCTGTGTCTGCTATGCTGTGAGTGCCCAAAGAAGCTATGTTCTGGCTAAGTCAAGCAGCATACACATGGCCCAAGCCAGGATGCAGCTCACCTCCGCTGATGACCATGTGAACCAGTGAGTCAGCCAGTCAGCTCTCAGGACAGGAGGATGGAAGTCATGGGTCTAACAGAGTTCCGCATGGCCCACAGGCCCTGGTGGGGATGGCACTGTGTCCTGTGCTCTGCAGCTTGCAGCTTTGAGGTCTTTTAGCCCTGCAGGTGTCTCAGGTAAGAAAATAACTGGCTTCCAGAACTCTCTTTGCAGACACACTAAGGTTAGGAGAGATATGAAAGTATCAATCTGTTTACCTGTCTTAGAACTGTTGAGAGGTAAACTGAGGCATATTTTTTTAAAAATGAGAGTTTTATTTAAGCAAGAATCAATCTGAATGGCGTAGCACCGAACCAGGAGCTCTGTGCTCATGGAGGCACCCACATGTGGGGCAAAAGAGGGACACCACTTGTGGGCTGGGGCTTGGCTTCAATTAGTGAACTGTGACGGCCTGTCCTTACCATCTGAGTGAGTTTGGGGCTTATTTTGGTGTTCGGAAATCACCAGGGCATTAGAATCTGCTCAGTGTAATGGCCTCCTGGTTAAACAGTTGGCGTGTGTGAATTCATGACCCTCTTCTGTCCGATTACGCCTTTATTAATTCCTTCATCTATTTGTTCACTTGACAAATGTCCCCTGAGCTCCCTAGGGGGTTCTTCCCCTGAACTGCATGTTGCACCCACAAAAAGGGCTTCTACCTAACAGCTTCACAGTCGCCTCACAGACAGGGCCTCCTACTGGAGCATGACAATAAATGCTAAGATAAATGGATGGTCAGGGATGCTGCTGGGAGTACAATGAGGGAGAATAAAACTGGCAATAAAGTATACCAGAATGCACAGGTCAAGCAGTGATTTAGAAATGAGTAGGCTTAATAGCCTAAAGAAAAACAGGCCTGTACCAAGAAAGAGGACCAATGCAGAGAGAGAAAATAAAGCAGGCAGGTCAGTTGAACATGGCTGCTAGAACAGAATGGCAAGGAGACATGGGGTTCTCTGCAGAACAGGAACACAACATGGTGGGCTTTACAGTGATTCCCTCCCCCAAAGGGGCCGGCAGATGCCAGTCACGGTCACCCCAAGATCCATGAATGAGCCAGCCTGGGCAGAACCAGGAAGGAGGCAGTCCAGAGTGAACTAGTGTTGGTGCAGAGAGTCTAAGGCAGAAGCAGGGGTGCAAGGAGGGAGACCCCAGTGCAGGTGCAGGTCTGGGAAGAGCAGAGGCAATGCAAGCTTGTCATGTGTTCTGATCCGGATGATTTTTGTGGAAAGCAAGTGATGCACCAGGTTTGGAATGTTACCTTTTCCCTTATGGGAGCTGCAGAGGCAGGAGTTCATGCCCCTGAGCAGTGGTTATCCTTGGATCATGGTGGCTGTGTGGCCACTCCCCATCAGTGTGGCCACCAGGAAGGGTCAGGGCTGCTCAGACAACAGACCAGAGAGGAAGGAGAACAATAGCACAGAGACAGAGTGTCTCTGGTTGGTAGGGGCTGTGACTGACAGGTCGAGCAGAAGGGGACCTATCCAAGTATGACAGAACAGAGCTGGCTGTGTGTTACATGCATGCACATGTATGTGTGGGCTCCCAGCCTGAGGCCAGCTGGAAGGCAGAACCCTCCAACTCTGGGGTCCTCCTACCCATGTCACTTCAGTGCCAAGACAAATGTGGAAGGTTATTTAGATTCAATTTCATTTTGGAGATGAAGATACGGAGGGCCAGAGTGAGAGATGGGCATTACAGGAGTGTCTATGTGTTGGGATTAGAATGACTTCTGGAAATATACTAAGCAGGGACCCACCGTGACAGCTTATTTGACTTCCCTGGAACACCCACTCTATTATTTTATTCTCATCCTAATATCCAGTGCAGGCTATTTGGAGAGAATTCTCTACTAGTCAGAAGTATAAAATCCAAATGAAGTGTTTTTCTGAAGGTCACACAGTTACCCCTTGGTGGAAATGTGACTTCAGTGAAGGCCTGTTTGACTCCAAGCCCACTTTTTCTACTTTTAAACAATATCTAATACATCTATGGAGGATATTCCAAACCTAACAAACCCAAATAAACTGCTGAGTTTTCCCAGCAAACTGCCCTGTCCAGCTTTCATCCTTCCAGTGATCTAAGTCAAAGTCACCCTTCTTTCCTCACCTCTCCATTTCCTTTCTGTTTCTCACCTCCACCACCAGCAAGTGTGTTGGCTCGATCTTCAGACTAAGTTCAAAATTCAGTGTTGGTCACAGCTCTCCCCTTCTCTGTCCTGGACTCACACTGGTCATTGTCTATTCCCAACAGTATAGCCAGAGGGGTTGACTTGACATGCAAGTAAACCATCTTACTCTTCTGTTGAAAGTTCTTCAACAACTCTTCCCTGACACAGAGCATACACCTCTGTCTTGACAAGCATCTGAAGTCCCGTAAGATCCAGCCTCAGTGGCCTCCTTACATTCTCCCCTTCACACATTCAAGCTCCGACTCCCCTCTGTCTCAAGGCCTTTGCACTGGCTATCCCCATGCAGAAAAGTCTTCCCTCCTCCACTCTCTCCCACCTTCAAAATCCATTTGTTACAGCCTTCTAGTGCCTCCATCTCAGCTGGAGATGAGTAAGATATAGTATAATAAGATCACTTAGCATATATTAGTATCTTCCCAGTGAGGCCTGAATTAACCACCATCTTTAAAAACTGCAAACCTCTTCTGCAAATTCCCCAGTCTCCCTAACTCTGCTGCCTTCTTTCATCAAATTCTTACTGCCTTCTAGTAAACCATGACTTACTCATTTATTATGATTATTTGTTTTCTGTCTCCTAAAGAGACTATAAGTGCCATGAAGGTAGGTATGTGTCTGCTTTGTTTACTGATATATCCCAACCCTCTAGAACTGGGGTTGACACTGAATAGTTGTTCAATAAATAGATGCTGAATTGAATGGCCCCTCTAAGTGGTGATTCCAAGGGAAGAAAGGGAGAGGGGAACTTGCTAACTCACAATGTCATATTTCATCACTACACCAGCTCCAATGCTTCACAAGGAGGTGCTGAATATGTAACCTTAACAAAACACTTTGCGTGGAGAAGGACATCAAACTTGAAATGAGAATGTGAAAGGAGCTCTTGGGAAGGGTAAATTGCATTGCTTTCAAACGGATTTAAAGAAAAGGTGAGCTCTAAAAGCAAAGATGCTTAAGACATTGGCCCTGTAGCTGGAAATAACTCAGAGGTTGAGGGGGCGGCTGTTCGGTGTGGAGGAATTCTTACTGCTAGCTGGGCTCCAGCCTCGAGCATTACCGGGCAATTTACAGCCAAATCAATAAACAAGTTAAATTCTGCTCTACAGAAATAGCTGAAATGAATGCACAGCCGTGCAGGAGAACAGGGAAGGGCTGGAACCCCGCCTTTGACTCCACAAGTGAACCCAGTCCTCCGGGTTACTGGATAAAGTGGTGATCACTGCAATGGTGGCTTCTTGGGGAAAGTGTCAGCCCAGCTCTCCCTGTGCCTAGAGGTGGGTCTGAATCTGGTGTGCTCTGCAGAGAGGAGGGAGGAGAGCCCCTATCTGTAGGCTCTTTCTGGGATGTGGCAAGCATAGCTGCTTGTGTGGGAGGACTCACCCCAAAGTAAAGCAGTAGAGATTCTCAGGTTGGAAAACAGAATGAGCATCAATACCAGAGATAGCCAGACAAGTCCAGGGATGGACTCACAGCCTGGACCATGGGCAGGCGCAGGAGGATAGAAAGTTACACAAGCCACTGAGAAGGACCCATGCCATATGGGTAGTCAACTGTTGCACAATATACAATGCCCAGATCAAGTAGGTGAACGGGGCTGGAACTCTATTAT
Source organism: Uropsilus gracilis (assembly GCA_004024945.1). Taxonomy (NCBI): domain Eukaryota; kingdom Metazoa; phylum Chordata; class Mammalia; order Eulipotyphla; family Talpidae; genus Uropsilus; species Uropsilus gracilis. The sequence goes on along the minus strand of PVHY01001850.1, from coordinate 35,293 downwards.
GCTGGGAACCATTACCCTATTCGTGAGCTGTGGTCAAGTCCAGAGAAAGAGCCATCTTTTAGTAGCTTGTTGATCAAGGGGGTTGACTTTTAAAATTTGTAGAGACCCTAGAAATGCTAGCAATGGTGGCTGCATGGTTAGGAAAGCTTGTTCAAATTGCTGGATGTCAGAGAGATGACAAGTCTAGGGAACATTGCAGATTTAATTTCTGAAAGGCTGATGTGAACTTCATATTTAACTCCCTACCTTCCCAAATTCATCCCAAGATGGTGCTTGATTTCATTTATCCAAGTATGAAGCATTGTGCCTCAAATAAGCCGGGAAACAGATAACAGAGATGGGCCGAGGAAGACTTCATGGACAGAGAGCTCACCCCACTCGCTTCTGTAGTCAGGGGTTGAACACAGCTCCTGGCCCATGCACCTCCCTTACCTTATCTGCACCTTTAAATATGTGACCATTGATGACATGAATGATCAAAAGATGAGACCTTCTGCAACTTCCACTTCCCCCACCAGCAGGTCCACAGAAATGACCTTGTACATAACCTTGATAATATAGATGCCTTCCTAGAGACCAAGCAGACTCTTCACAGAACCCCAGGAAGAGTGTCTTTAAGATTAAATGTGCCTTTGGTTAGGGTTGTGATAATGACCTCCTGTCAGCTCAGAGTCACGTGAGGGATGGTTCGCTTGTCCCTTAGAGTCCACAATCCTTGACAACAGACAGAGACTAAGGGGGCCCACGTTCAGGACATCCTGTCTAAATGTCAGGCAACAGGGCTGCCTGGTCACCATCCCAAGAAGCTGGACAGACAAACTATTGCCATGATTGATATTTGACCCTCCACCACTTCTCAGGAAATATGTACATGAGCACACAGACACACACATGCCCCCCCCACACACACACTGCATTATTTTCCCTCATCCATCAATAGTCTCTGAAAATAAAATTTCATTAGTTGAAAATATTTCATTATGTAAATATATGTAAAGTATATTTAGCCATTTTTCTCAGTTGGATGTTTTGGTTATTTTCCTGTTGTTACATTTTAAATAACACTAAAATAAACCTGGTGTTTCATTCCTCGCTCCCCACCCCTCCCCATACTCTAGATGGTGCACTGAATGTGGTTGCTAATTCTGCTCCTCCCACGGACAGGGGCAAGCTAGTCCTCCAGCCCTGAAGCCACACAGTCTCTGCCTGCACGATGGGTAGATCACAGACGAAGAGGCCCAGGGCAGTTCCTACAAGAGGCATGCTGCTTTTCTTTTTGAGTCTGAAAACTCCCTGGGAGCCCTACGATGCCAGGTAAGAAGTCTGGGCACCCTGTGAGGCACTCAGAGGACCAGTCCAAGAGAACCTACCTTCCAACCATCCCTGCCAAGGTGAGTCCACCTGGGAACCCACAGACTAGTTTGTCCTCCAGCTGACTGCCTGGGTGACCTGTCAGTGCAATGTGGAGCAGGAGAGTTTCACAGCCAGGCCCTACCCACATCCAGCCCCACAGCCTCTTGTTTTAAGCATCAGTCAGTTCTCCAAGTTCTCACAATCCTCACAACGGCCCACAAATCTCAAAGGGCTCTTGCCCTCTGGTCCTTTCTGATGGAAAGGACACATCTTCCTTGGACACATCCCATTGCAGGCTACATTGACTTTCCTATTCCTCCTTGACTACCCCACACACTTTGCATTCACCTTGGGACATTTGCATCTACCTCGGGACTAAAATAAAACTACCATCTCTGTGAGTTGCTCCTCTCTCAGACACAGCAGAGCACCAGTCTTCACTACATGGAGGTCTTAGCACAAATATCAGTTAATCAGAAGGGTCTCTTCTAGCATCGTGTGTAAAATAGTGACTATTTCCCCTCAACTTCAGTACCCTGAGGAGCTGAAAATTGCCCCTTCACTCTTTATTCTGCTTTATTTTTAATTTTTCCTTGTTTAACCTTCAAAATCTGGCATTATATTTACATACATCCCCCAACAAAAATATGACTCCCAAACTAGCTCTGTATACGTATGTGTGTTTATCTCTCTGTATCATATGCTCCCCCTGCAAAAAGGGCAGAAAATGCAGTCGAACCTTCCAGAAATATCCTCTGTCTTTATCACCACTGTGTCCCAAAACATAATGTCCTGAGTATAACAATGATGAATAAATATTTATAAATGGATGAATGAATCAGTGAATAGAAGTTCTTCCATAGAAATCTTTCTACGCATTTCTGATTATTCCTCAAAATAACTTCCTATAAATTGTTGGTTTAGAAGAATCACACATCTTAAAGTCTCTTAACACTTATTCACAAAATTCCCTACAGACTACAATGAACTGGTTTTTGCTCCCATTAGAAAGGTGCGAGAGTACAAATTTCTTTGCAACATCACTGGTATATGATAAAATCACTCAAAAAAGTGGCATTTGGGTAAGTGAAAAAAAAAAGTCAGTTAACCCCTTGTTTAACTTTACACTTCTAGATCTTTTGTCAATTAGATGCTTTATTCACATTCATATTGGCCACTAGAAAATAAATTCCTTGAGAGTGGGGATTTAGTTCTACTCACTACTGCACCCCAGGACTCTGAGAGTATGGAATGAAGAGGGATGTGGTGAGTTCCTGTTAAAATTCCTCTGAGTGTTTTCCCTTGTGGGTGGGCTACTGAAGTCTTGGCTCTTGTTTCCTTTGAGCAGTTGATCTCTTTTTTTATAATTGACTTGAAGTAACTACATGTAGAGACTATTCACCCCTTTTCCATCATCAGGGTTGGATTTTAATGTCATCTGCATTCTATTTTGTGTATGTTATTTTGACATTCAGAAGTTCTAAAATTTTATCTAGTCACATCATCTATCATTTTATTTTAGCTCCTCAACATGGGTAGCATATCTGGAAACAGTCATAACAGTGAACACATATAGCACTTCAACCAGTGGCCAGATACTTTCCTAAAACTCTACAGATATTAATTGATTTCCCTTAGCAATTCTATAAGATACAGCCCATTTTTATCTCATATAGATGACAAAATCAAGGTAGGAGTAATATGAGATGATTTTTTATGTAAGATTTTATATACATTACATATAAATACTATATATTTAATATATATGATATGTATTTGATGACATAATAATACATACTTATACATACTTACCAATACATAGGCCAGATTGCTTTGTGACTTTCATTTTAATATTTGTGATTAGCTTAATAATAGTGATCCATGGAGGGATTATGTTTTTAGTTTGGTATGAAGTGAGGATAAAATTATTTTTCCCCAAAGAGTTGCCAAGGGTTCCAATGCAGTTTCCTGAATAATTTATCCCCTCACCACCAAATTAAAATTATACTCTTAATATATCTGTAACAAAGTATGACACACACACCAGAGACATGCACATACACACACACACACAGAATATTTGCTATCTCTCTACTCAGTTCAATTGTACTGTCAATCTTTTTAGTTCTTTAATAAGTTTGAGGTTTGTGCAGTGAAGTAAATGTGTAAAATAGAAATATAAAGAAGAAGCAGAAAAGGATTACCGGTGATTCCCTACAAATCCTGATTAAATACGCATCCCACGTGGGTGTCATGAAATATGCATCCATCAAATAGAAATTCAAGCACACTCCATGCAGATGCACTGTGCTTCTCAGGGGCATCTGCTACAGATCTCTAGAGCCAGGGCCACTCACACAGCCTCTCCCACCGCAGGGAGGAGTCACTCGCGGGGTCTCTATAGGTTTTCCATGGCTTTGGGGTTCTCGTAAAACCATTTTGGCTGCTGTCCACACTGATCAGCAAGCATGTGATGAAGTGTAGGTGCACAAAACACATTTCTACCCCATTCTGGGAGAGAAACCAGAGGAAACAGTTTCCAGCGATCAGGACTGAGGTCTCTCCCCAAGGGGAGGCTCCTATACTTGACCTTTCTCCCTCACTCCCTTCCACACTCAAATGAGGACATGCACTTGGAGATATGGGAACATGAGTGAAGAACCATGGCCCCCAGGCTAGGGAGCAGGTCTTGGGAGGCTTGCAGCTATCCAGGACCTCATGTGCACATGCCTAAGCTTGTCTCTAGACTGACTGCTCCTATTAAGAAGACCCGGCTCAGATCATGATGACGACTCACAAGTGATGGTAGGAGAACACTGGGATAGACAAAAATTGAGGAAAAAACTGCATACTCAATAAAAAAATTAAGTCAATAAAAAATAAATAAAAGACCCTGCTCAGCAATCTCTACTTTTATTCATATCTTCTGCATCCCTTGGCATTCACATTAATACTTCTATTTCCATGTTCTTTTCTGTAAAAGAAAACATATTATAATCCTGTTCTGACCTAATGTTTCTCTTAATAATTTATTGAAAACCGTTCTTGGTTCATTTCTACAACTGAGTGATGCTACCCTGTATGGTTACCCTATCATTCATTCCCTTGTGCCCGAGGTGACCCCTGTGGTCCACTGCCGGGCATTTAACCTCGTTCTGATAGTGGAGGCTTTCTGTGGGGGTGCTGCCAACTCAGTTCAGTCCTCCAGAGCAAGAGACCTGCTGATCCCTCAGTCCTAGAACGCCGTGGCCCACACCTTGCTTAGTCACCTGGGCCGAATCCCTAAAGCTCTGCCTGTCTTTCCTGTTCACCCCTTATCACCAATGCTCCAAGCAATCCAGCGCCAGACTCAAGTTTCCTAGACCTCGGTTCATTCCAGGTGGGCATGGTGGAGGCATCTAGCCCAGCACTCCCCAGGGACATAACTACTCCATTTTCAATCCCCATCCTCGCTTTGAGGGCCCCTCCAAACAAGCACTTGCATTATTCATCACTTGTTCCCTCAACAAGACAAAGGAAAAACAATGTCCCAGCATTTCTACAGGCATGGCCAGGTCTGCAGGCCACAGGGACCAATATTATGCCTTTGCTGCACATTCTTCCCCACCCCTTAGATACAAAGCAGCTTAGATCAAACTTTAACCCAACCATGGTGGGAGCCTACTTTGGATGGAGATTCGACTGGGATCCTTGCAAGAAGAGATGCCAGGCCCAGGCTCACAGAGTCATGACCCAGGTCCCAGGGACTGCACAGGTGCCAGATATATCCTGAGCAGTGGCGCCAGGCCTGGCCTCTGCCCTCTGAGGCCTGGCACTCCTTGCAGATGCCCTGCCTCAGCTATGGGTGGCACTCACTTCCCAACACCAGTGAAATCCAGTCTCCATTTAACCCATGCTGTGGGGATAGAACCTCTGAACAGCAGTCTGGGAAAAGCAGTTTATGAACTAGAATGACGAAACAAAAATAGCAGTGAGAGGGAAATAATAGCGAACATCCACTAGGTGGTTATTATCTACTGGGCGCTGTTGTGAGCACTTGTCCTCACAGCAACATCTGAGATGCAGGTGCCACTATTGTCTGTATACTGAATGGAGACACTGAGACCCCAGGAAGTGACATCACCTGTTCTGGGTGGCAGGGCTAGTAGATGGCTAGGGGATGTCAGTCCAGAACATCTGGATCCAGAATGGCACTCTCCAGCAATTGCCACATTCCTTCAAGGCAGACTCAGTAGAGATCTTCCTACAAGCCAGTCACCTCCTAAGACAGAAACTTGCATCAGAGAGCTAAATGCTTCCATGAAACACGAGCAGTGGCAATACCCACCCTTCAGCTCCCTGTCCAGCAGATTAGCCAAGAACCAGCAGGCCCGCCCTCACTGGGGGAGGGGAGGTTCTCTAGTCCCATGCCATGTACCTCATACGTGGCCCAAGTTCCTGTTCCAGGGCAGAGTTGAAGAGAACAGGTTCCCCAACTCCTCTAAGCTTCCACCTTAAGTGGGAGAAAACTCCAAGAACAAAATGGATAAACTTGATTGTTCAAAAAGCTAGTTCAGCGCTTCAATTTGTGTGCCAGTCATAAACACAGCACCTTCCATTTGTGCGAAACTCCGTATTTCAGCAGAAATACTTAACGTGTCATTTCTCCTACTCTATCTTCCTCAAAGCACTTACTTGAGGAAGGAGAGAAGGCAAAGCAAACTCTAATGACCCAGTTCTCTGAATGGGAGAGAGGATGTTTGTGATCAAGAACTAAGTGTTTTACTGAGTTGACCACACGTCTCTTCACAGCACTCCTGAAACCTGTCCCCACATGGAGAACCCACTCAGGAGTCCAGGGCTTGGATTCACACCCAACCCAGGCGAAGGCAGGGAATACACCCACAGCAGATGTCGATTCTTTTTCTGGAGGGTCAATAGTTTTGGTTCAGGTCTGGGCCTGTAACATGGCACCCTAGCAACCTTAAATCATGCACCCACATATATTTAATAATAACTATATAAATATATATTTATATGTAATTTATATATTTATATATTATAAATATATATAGTCTATATATAATTATATAACATACAATTTATATATAGATTATATATATACATAGGACCATAGCAAGTCATATGCAAAGGTAGTCATAAACAGGTCATTTATGCCACATGATCTATGTGCCTTATCAGTTCCCATCAAGAGGCAGTTTACATTGCCTCCTTTTTACACTCAATGGTCTGAGACTGTCTCCTCCATCAACACAGTAGTAGACAAGCTCTAATGTGACCTCTCAACTTCTAAAATACATTTCAAACTTCATGTACTACCTTAATCATTAAAACTTCAGCAGCAGAGCATCATATCATCAGACTAATTGTTCATTGATCATTGGATCACTGGCTAGTCCAGAAATAGGTTGTATGCCACAGAGATTTAGCATATATTAAAAGTCATATCTCCACCATGAATTTTTCTAGAAATGCATCTTATTACACAGACTGTACCCAGATCAAATGGATCAAAAATTGAATGCAGAAAATTAAATCATAGAAATCCTGAAGAAATTTTGGAATCCTGGGGTATCTAAAGTCTGTTTTTTTACACTTAAAATCCAAAAATGCTAGAAGGTAGATAAATCTAAACAGATTGAAGGAAAAAAAAAACAAAAACATATAATGTCAAAAGAGAGAGGGGAGAAATGAAGAGAATTGGCAAGTATACATATGAAGTCAAATCAGAAATCAAACTTCCATCAAGGCTGAAAATAGTTGAGATGTCAACCTGAAAATTGCAGTTTCTCCTTAGCAATCCTAAGCTATCTGTTCCTTCCTGCACCCATCACAGAGGCTGCCACAGAGATACTCAATATGATATGTAGGATGAGCCGGTTTATAGATGTTTGTACTAAAATAAGATGTTTGTACTCTGATTTAGTCCTAACTGTGGGAAATCTGGGACATTAAATAAATAGGTGTGTGTGCGTGCGTGTGTGTGTGTGTGCATGTGTGTGTTCCCTGAGTTGGGGAAAGCAGGACAATTCATTGCTTCACCACTGCTCTAACTTTAATCTGGACAAATCCTATCACCACATTCGAGATAAAGTGTTGACACTACAGCGGTGGAGATTGCCATGCAAACTACTGAAGCAGCAAAGCCAAGAATCAGGAACCCGATGGACAAGTGGCAACATTCTGTGGATGTCACCTCGTTCTGCTAAGCCAAGGCTCATTTGCCAGAGTTTAGAACCTGCCTGCGTATTGCTGAACCTCCAGTGACAATGACTACAGAGACAGAACTTGAACAAGGATGTTACCTATAAAACATCAAGCACAGATCACAGAGGACAAAGCACAGGTTGTGCAAGTGACTTCTGCAGCCACCACCACTGTGACTGTTTGGGTCACTTTGTGGGCACTGCCTCAGGACAAGCATGCAACTCAGGCCTTCGCTGATCCAACAAGCCATCTCCAATTGCAAACCTCTGCTCAGAGGAGAGGTCCTTTGTCCTGTTCTTGGTTTCCTGCCTTTCAGCATCTGGTACAGAGGAAGAGAACGTGCCACCAAAGGCACATGGGAGTGAAAGGCAGGCATACTCTGGGGCCACCAAGCTGCTAGTAAGGACGCTGGTCACAGGCCACGTGCCTGTGACTTCAGGCTCAAAGGCAGGAGCCATTAAAGCTGTGCATTGATGACTCACCCCTCCCTTCATGCAGCAGAAGCTGGGGAAGCATTAAGTAGATCAGCATTTTCAGAACAAGGTGGAAGAAAAGAGATGTGCATGTCAAGCTACCTACTCGAAAGACCCTGTATCTTCTCCCTGGATGGCCCTTTGGTGGGGACTTTCCAAAGCTCACTTTGGGGATACTTTCCAGTCAACTCTGGCTCCCTGATTTCCTTCCTAAGACCTCTGAGGATTCCGCCTCACCTTGCCTTCTATCCCAGCCACTTTACATCAAGGACCTGAAAGGCAGCTTTGAGGAGTTTTCAGTATCTTCAGGGATGAAAACGACATCAAAGAACACCCTGATTCTTCTTCCATTTCCAGTGTAGTGAAATACTTGTTCAAATTCTCTCACAGGAAAAAACTCAGTCACTGGCATACCACGAGATCACTGGCATACCAGGGGTCAAACCAAAGAGCCAGGAGACTCTCCACTCAGGGATGGGGTGGTAGGTGCATGCATGGCAGAGGCAAACATGGAGGACAACCTCTCCTTCATGAACTGCTGTGTGACTCAGGGTTTGTTAAAGGCTTAGCCACAACTGTGGGGTCAAAGAATCATGGGAGGAGCAAGATTCTGAAAAGTTGCGCTCCTGGTTGCAAATCCCCTGCACACCTATGGGTCCCCTGGCCCTCCACAATCTCCTTCCCAAACAGGGAAAGATTATACTATCTGACTACTTGATCTCTGTTAAACACCAAACCCGGTGCTTCTCAAGTCCACTAGGCACTGTACATATCCTGGTGTTACACAACCATGATGTCACTCAGCCCACTTACTGCCATTCTGGCAAGGAGCAGAGTTTGCCGATCCAATCTGTGAAATCCAGATTTGGAATAAAGTGCTAGCTCCACATTTTCTGACACACTTTGGTTCTCCTCAAGGAGTGGGAAGCTGTTGCTTAGAATCACATTAAGGTGACAATGACAGTAAAGGTAATGACAGCTACAAAGATGACAGCTCAACTCCTTACAATGGTGGCACAGGCAGCAAGAAGGATCCAGTTACCTTTGCAGCAGTCTGATCACAGCAACCATCTTATGCTGCCCTGAGACTACTTCCTAATGGATGGGAGCAAGATAAGTCAGGCACCAATTTGTGTTTTTTACATGGGCTTATCATGGAATGGCCTCTCTATTAGAAGCAGGTGATGGGAGGAGATGATCTCATTGACCAACATGCTCAGGGAGGAATTGAGGCTGGGATAAGGATTCAGGAGTACCTAGCTGCAGTGCTTGTAGGTTCAGGTCTTCATGATCAGTCAACTTGCCATAGAGACATGAGTTGAATGAAAGCAGGGAGGGGTACCAGAGCATAAGATCCACAGAAATAGTTATAACGGCCAGAGCAGGAGTAGTGGGAGAGCAATGTGAAGGGAAGGGAGTGAGAGACACAAGGCAATTCCTGCTGAGGGTATTAAGCATGACAAGGACGAAAACCCTCTTGGGATTATTGACTGGAGAAGTTGCCTGCATGCAAATCCCATTTGCTGCCATCAATCCAGATTCTGCCCACTGAGACCTTTTCTGAGAAACAGACTCAAGACATGAGAAAACATTTCTTGCTGCAAAATTGGTTCATGGAAACAGAACAACGGCATGGGTATCCTTCATGAGTGACAATTTAGGGCCAATATTTATTCGATGTAATGTTTGTTCTCCTTCTACCTCTTGGGACAGAAAGGAATGCTGCCAACATCAACAAACATTAAAAAAAGAAGAAAAATCTTGCTCCATCTGGAGTCAGTCTTCACAATGATTTTTAACATCTGTATATAATGTGCAGACACCTATAGGTACATGTAGAGAAATCAGATTAGGCTTGAGAGACGTGATCTCATTTAATGCTCATTTTATTTTGGTTGTACCTTTTCTTAGGACTGCCTGCAAAGACCACTATCCTTGGGGTTGAGACTCCAAAAAGCCCATTCTGATACTCAAATATAGAATGCCCTGATCAAGCAAAGATCCATTAACGTTCCACTCCCAGAATTTCCAAAACTCAACCTTCTTTCTCCTATTGCTGACCTCCTCTGACTGATACTGTGCTTCCATCAGCACAGAGAGACTGAATAGCCGGGGAAAAAAAGCTGATGCTGGTACTTGTGTGGCTGGCAGACATGGGGAACTTGCCAAAGGGTAGTGAACATTTATAGATGCTAGACTTGAGGTTTGAGAAAATCCCGCTGTAATTCACAAGTGGATTTGCTCAGCAATCTCTCTGCCCTAGCTTTAGGATGAGTGCTGGTGTTATGACCTGAAATCTAGGGGGTGAGGTTGGAAAGTCTCACTCCCACTTCATCCTCAGCATTATGAGGGCCAAGCAATGGCAGAAAGAGTATAAGGAAAGGGCACCCCAGGGAGGGGAGATCAGTCATTCACATGGCCTGGTATATGGCTGGGGAGACACAGAACACATTTCTAACTAGGACACGTCGCTGATTTACACCACTCTTCTTTTTCCTATTCAAATAGGGTTTCATGATGTCAGAATTGTTAACATTTGGAGCTAAATCATTGTTTTTCTATAGGGCTGCCCTGTATCTTACAGGATATTTAGCAGTATCCCTGATTTCTCCCCACTGGATGCCAGTGGCTTCTCCCAACTGTGACAACCAAAACTGTATCCTAATTTTATCAAGCATCCTCTGGGTGGGGGCACAATGGATGTTGGTTGCAAAATCCTTCTCTACATGACCTAAGGGATCAAGGAAGGTTTGAATAATCACAACCCAAGTGTGTAGAGCCAGATGCTCTGAAGATTTTAGCTTTATGATCGTCTCCCCTCTAGTGCCATTACTGGAGACCCCAAATATGTTTCAACCCTCTCTCCATCACATCGTAACTTCTAACATTATAGACTAGGTAACATTTCTTCATAGTGGACAGTTTTGGGAATCTTCCAGAGTCTAGAAATAGAACAGGCTGCCCTCTCTGCTCTTGCCAACAATTTCCATGTAATGTGACAACAGAAAGATGTTTATTTCCTCTGAAGCTGAACATACCTCCTCCCCCCACTCCTTCCACTGGAGACCACACTGCCCCGGTGATCAAGGGGAAACCTGTCTAGCACCCAGCAAGCCCAAGGGGATCTTTGTATGAGCAAACACCACGATGCATTTGCTCAGCTTCCAAAGCACAGGTCTATCTGTTGAGAGGGCATCCAGGAAGATACAGCAGAGAGTGAAGCCTCATCTCTGCTGGAAGGAAGGGGAGCCTCTGGGAATGACTTATTCATCCAGCCACTGGAAACAAAGGCTGGCCTGTGCTCACAGGAGTGACATGCTGTAGGATGTGGAGGCAGGTAATGAAATGGAGCTTCCGATAAGAGGAACACCTCCTATCTCTCTAGCCCCCTCTGGCACACTAGAGGGTGGGCAACAGCACATCTCTCACCTGTTACCCAGTTTCCTAACCTCTTTGGAATCTCCCAAGAGACATGATCTATTAGTAATGACTTTACCCCCACAGGTAAATTCTCCTGTTATCACATATCCCCACAACCTCCCTGTTGTATATCACATATGCTTTGCTACTTCCTCATTACATCATTGTAACATTTCCTTGCTGGGACATATAAGGGGCTTCACAACTTCATTAAAGTTGGACCTGGACATGTTTCCCAGGATCCCCGTTCTGTGGACCAGTCTCACAGATCGCTATCAATCTCTTCTGTCTCATTTCTTCTTCATTCCACATGCGACTCCTATCAGATTGCCTCCAGACCAGAGGTCTGTGGGGCCCAGAGTCTGATGGTTTAGCTCCGCAAGGGAGAGCTTCTTAAGCAGACGTGGTACTGCCAATGCCAGCAGAACGAAACCCCATGACTTCACCTCTAAGTCTCGAGTTCCCATCTAGTGGATACCAAGCTTCACCAGTTCTATTTCTAAAAGGTTTCTGGGCTCAGACCCTTCATTTTCATCCTGACAAAACCAGGTAGTCAGGGGCATCATCACCCCCTCACCTGGATTCATGCAGGTATCTTTTCACCACTGTCTCACCATCAATCAACTTCCCATAGAGTAACAGAAGGGTCTCCCTAAAACCCAACATCCACATCCCTCCTCACCAAACACCATAAACAACACTCCAAGTAAATAAGGAAATTGTCAAGCTGGAGAAGTCCAAAGTATCTGTAATGTATTTTTAACAGATAAAACAATAACTCTGCTCTCCACTTGAAGCACTTTCAAGAACCCATAAGAAAAATTCAACAGTGGGCAAAGGAGATAGATGATTGGGAAAGATAGTAAAAATGAGTGTTACAATAAAACAAAAATAAAAAATATAGAACATGGACAGCCTTCCTGGTAATTGTGGGTTGCAACTTATACTAGGATTTTTAACATCTTAGGCTGGCAAATGTTTAGCAAGCTGGGAGCACCCAGTGTTGGCAAAGACTCATGGAAGTGGGAGCTTTCACACAAGTTGAGAGCAAAAAAAATGATGTATAATTTATCAGAGGCAGTTTTCCTATGCTGTATTAGTATTCCATTGCTCTATAATAAATCACCCATATTTAGTGACTTAAATCAGCACGGATTTATTATCTGGCAGTGGGTCAGGAGTCCAACCAGGGGTTAGCCAGATTCTCCGTTCAGGGCTTCACAGGCTGTGGAGAAGCTGTCAGCCAGGGGTCTCCTGTGAGGTATGGGGTCCTCCTCCCAGTGCTTGTGAATTCAAGTGGTCAAGTGTATTAAAATAAAAAGAAAGCTAGACCATATATAGCATAAAATGTTGATTAAAGATCATCCTGTCTACACCGACATCTATATTTTTATCTTAGTGTACCTATGACATCAAATTCTGAAAAATCACACATTCACATTAGGAGGTGTCTCCAGGTATGGGTGCAGTGGGTGATGTTGTTTGACATGCAGTTTTCATCTTGTAAAATTGGTTGAAATCCCTATGTATGTCTTTTATAATAAGAAAGAATAGAGCTATTTTGTAAATGTTGCAATGTCTGTAGTTTAAAAAAAAGTGTACAAAATAGTATACCCCAGGGCATCTGAAGCTGTATAAAATATAAATGTAAAACAGAAAGCATGTAAGCAAGGAGGACACAGTTTAATAGTTGCTGGACAGGGTTGATACCATAAGAAGTCTTTTGGCTCCTTTTTCTGCATTTTCGACATAACTCCAACATGTGTCCCCAGAGTATTCAAATAAGTTCCTGGTATTTTTTGGCAAGTGTTAGAAAGGAGCAAGAAGAGGGACAAGAATAAGCTAAAGGACCCCCCCCCAGCACACACACACACACACACACACACACACACACACATACACATGCAAACATGCATGCATGCGCATGCTGCCCAGGCCCCATACCCAGCTAAGAGGGCAGAATTCCTTTTGGGGTTCAGTTTTGCTTCTATCAAGGGGCCTCTCCAACCATCCGCAGGCAGGCAGAGGGCCTTGCCCCATCCCTCACCTCATCATTGCAATACCTGTCATTACAGAGAGAAGGTGCCATAGCTGCCAGATAAATGAGGCCAAACTAGTGACCAAGGGAGCTGTCCAAACCTGCGGAGAGGAAGCAGGGATGGGGCAGCCGCTGAGTTTACCATGGTGGGGATAGAGCCCAGACCACAGCCATGTGGGCATCATGGACCCAGTGCCAGGGCGGCAGCGAGGTGGTGACACAAGAAGGACCACAGGCAGAATGGAAACGCTGGCATTGGGGTTCAGGGCAGAGGAGCACCGATGGCAACACCCACAATGATTTCAGCACCAGGGTGGAATTTTTGCTTGAATCAGGGGTAAGCATTGCTGAGCGGGGAGTAACAAGTTCAAGTTTGCACACATGGGGTTTGAGAGCCAAGGGTGACAGCATGATGGGGCCAGTTCTCATGTCGCACAAGGTACTAGGTACCCTCATGGCTGGGCCATACATGCTGTTGATGATGCCAAGCACAGATGCCTTCAGATGCCATCGTAGGAGGGAAATCCATCTATCCCTCCTTGGGGGTGAAATGCCCTTAGGCGTCCCGTGCTTCCTGGGGTTTGGAGACAGGGTGGGGTGATGGATGGTGTGGATCGGGCACTGCGGGAGCTGAGTAACTTCCTGCAGACGCAAGGCCCTGCTGTCTGCACTGCCTGGGAAGACACTTGGTGGCACGGTGCCCTCTGTGATGTACTGGGCTCTATCTGCCTTCCTGGAGTGATGCCCACTGTTTGTACCTCACCCTGCAGGCAGAACTGGCAGCTCATTCTACAGAGCCCCGGCTAAGTCCCAGCTGCAGTGGGAAGAAGGCTGATTCTGGGAGGAAATGACATTTGTAATTGTAGGATCTTAATCAGAAGCTACCAAATGATCACCACAAGATGTCCTCCCACAAGTGCCATCCTGCCACCCAGTTCAGGTCCTGCCCATCACTCAAATTGTTTGCCAGTGGTTGCTACCAGCCCCACCTCAAGCTTCGTCTCTCCTTGGGCCATAGCCAATTTCCTGGACTTGCCATCCAACCAGTTCATCATGCTATCCTTTCAGCCTCAACTGTCCTTCCTGGTAGAGAGTGAGGGACCAAACCCTCGGTGGCCTGAGAAACCCAGCTGAGTCATCCTCTCTCTCGGAAGCCCCCATCCCCTGGCTCACAAGGTGGGCAGGGTCCCTCAGTCCTGTGCCCATCAAGAATTGCAATGCAGCTTCCAGTTTATCAGCCCACAGCTCCTGCAACCTCGGCAGCTGCACAAGGCCTGTGGGCTGCCTCCTGTCAGCAGAGGGTCAGGCACTGCTGTGGGTTGAATGAGGCGCCTTCCATAGTAGAGCCCTTCTCTCTGATTTCACTTGGACTAAAGACTGAGAGGTCACCTTTGATTTTCCCTCTGCCCCCTCCCCATGTGCAACCTGCACCCCTCCCCTACCCAGCCCCTCCTAGCTCTTCTCATTCTCCTCTTACATTATCTCTGGCTGCAGCTCCCTGCTTGCAAGTTATCACCATGTCAATAACGAAAGCCTCACCTACACTCGGCTTTACCAGTCATCAAACAGCTTCACGTGTCACCATCACCTGTTTGTTCATAAAATCCTAATTCCATGTCCCTCCATTTTACAAAAGAGGAAGTGAACTCCATAAGCGATCGTGGTGTAGAGAGAAAGTGGCCATTTAGATCGAATCTAAATCTGACTCAATGGCTACTTATTGGCTTGGTTGGTTAGTAATATTTGCCATAATAAGTATAACAAGCTGGTTTATCACTCTCAGGCCTGAGGTCCCGCATGCTCCCTCCACTAAACAGTCTTGCAGAAGAGCTCATTGTGTATGCTTCACCCAGAAAGCGGGGACCCTCTTGATTTCCTCCAGCACCGAAGCTGAGGGCCTTTGCAAACTTGCTCAATAAATCACTACTGAATTAATGAATAAATAAATATTGCTTTCCACATGGCTCCTGCTTCCTCATCTGTAAATGAACATGTTTAGGTGAGACAGTTGCCCAGGACCTTGCCAGCACTCCCTTTCTGTGACAATTTCCAGCTGCCAGAGCAGCTGTCAGGCCGAGGTCTGTGCTGAGTTGAGCGCAGGTACCAAGATCATCAGCTGAACCGGTTGTGAATTAAAGAAAAAAAAAAAAACACACACCTCCCCCCCAAAAAAGGAAAAGAATTGAGCCCATTTATGAAAAGAATAATAAAACTGCACATAGCTAATGCTGGAAATAATAGAGGGTCCTGTGCCTCGTTCTCAGCTTCGCTTCGTGATGCCTTTGCCATCCCAGTGCCATTCATTCCCACTTTGCTTGCGGTTCTTTTCTTGTGCAGAAATGTAATTTAGTGGGTGGCTTTTCCCACAACGCCGTGTCACTAACACATCCATTTCCTTCTGTGCTTTTAAAGTGTGTGCTCCTTTACTGCACAATAGACTGTGCATTACCACTCTCCTTCAGAGTTGCATGCAACAGTCTAAGGCCTTCTAAAAGCTCCCGCAGATGCAGAGACAGAGAGAGAAAGAGAGAGAGAGGGAGAGACAGAGAGAGAGGGAAGAAGGGAGGGAGGGAGGAGTGGTGGGGGGATGTCTGGAGCCTGGTTGGGGTGGTATATTTCTGAAGAACAGATGTGCCAGCAGGTTGCTCTTAAGGATCTCTGGGGTCGGCCACATGCAAGGTGAGCTCAGGTTGATGATCACAGTAATAAGAGTAGCAAACATTTATCATACAGGGTTTGCCTGTGCCAGATCCAGATCAAAGGGCTTTACATCTCTCCTTTCACTTAATTCTCATGACAACTCTGATTGAGGTGTTGTTAATGCATCCATTTTACCAACGGAGAAACCATAGCACAAAGGGCTAAGAAACTGGGCAGGTCAGGTGATTGACAGGGTCCTGGCATCTGTTGTTTTGCTTTGAGTACCACACTATTCTTATCTCCTAAAGGAATGATCCTTGTCTTCTCTGCAGCCTTCTTGGCCACACCAAAATTCTAGATGGTGACAGAGCAAGGGTATTTGCAATAAACTAAAACTGGCTTTCATTCCTGGCTGTCTTGAGATGACAGGGATGGTAGACAAAGAGAATAGCCTGCTTAAGCTTTAACTTCTTCACTGGTAAAATGGAGAAGATACATACTTCCTGGCAGTGTGGCCAACATAGAAGGCATTAAAGACAATTATTGGCCTGCATTGTTTTCAGTCTGTAAGGCCCGAGGCAAAGCTGGCCAACAGAGCACCCCAATACTTGCTGTTCATCAGGTTATTCATCATTGATGACACACCACTGAGAACAGACTGCAGCCACCCATGGCACGAGGCACTAGAGGAGTTCTGTTTCTCAGGGATCTGACTAATGACAGGAAAAGGAAGATTACAGTAAACACACCAAGTCGATAAATACACAAATAACAAGGCCATGCACTTTCAGTGAGAGATCAAGGTAATGAAGAAAATGAGAAAGACAGTCATGGGGGTAGGGAAGAGAGAGGCATCAGCCAGCCAAACAAAGACCTGGAGGGGGAGAACATTCTAGAAAGAGGAAAATAGAACTGCAAGTGGGCATAAAACCTTACAATGTTCCAGGGAAAGAAATGAGGCTGGAGCATCCTGGGCACAGAGTATTGAGAAGAGAAGGAGGTGATGGGAGGGAGGCAGGTAGAGCTGGATCACAAGCGGCTGCACAAGGCCACAGTAAGCAAGGAGTTCAGATTTTATCCTAAGTGTGATCGGCACTCTTATGGGATTTTAAGCAGAGAAGTGACGTGATCTGATTTATGTTTTCAGAGCTTATTCTGGATGAGAAGTGGAGAGTGGATAAAAGGGGAGACGAGTGGAATACATTTTGAGATGGAACCTGGAGATGGAGATAAATGTTAGATTCCAAAACATCACTTCATGGATGGACAAAAATGACATTTCTGCTTCGTCTCCCCAGATGAGTCCCCAAGATGCCTAAGAAAAAGGGAATCAAAGCCAACTGTGAACAGTCACTCTCCACCAACTTTCCTAACTCTCTTCCAAAGCTACCCAGTTCTTCATACCCAGGGCTCCTAAGTATTCAACAGTGCCTTCCCTTTCCCTTTGTCTAGCAAAAACATACTTGTAAACACAAATCAAGAAATAAGGATGGGCACAGAAATCAACTAAAAATTAAGGGAACTGGGAAGCAGACCCAAGCGTGTGGGAGCAACTCTCTGCTCCCCCGCACAGGCGATGCCCACATGGCAGCTGATGCCAGGCACATGCACGGGCATAGCGAGGATGACAGCTGAAACCGGGCAGCCGTGAGTCACCAACATGCTTATTAGTATTGCTCCCTATTTTCCTCCCACCTCCTCATTTCTTGGTCTTTTAAACAGAGTCATATGGTGAGAACTCACATATTTTACCTTCTCCTTTCTCCCTGGTAGTACGCAAGGCTGCCAAGTGGTGATAATCATCTGAATTATCAACAATGGGTCTGAGGAGGAGGGACCAGGAGATTCTTCCAGAAACAGGGACCTGGTCTGTCTCGAGCCTCAGTAGCTCATCACAAATACTGTGATCTAGACTTTAGTTCACACATCAAAGAGATTTAATAGTAACCCAGGACATTGCTTAGAATATCTGTCAATAGCACAGTCTACCTTTTACTCCTCATGATAATGTTTTTTCCAAGGCAGCATGAACTGGATGTCTGTGGTGGTGGATGGGATGAGACCTAATACTTGGAAGGAGGACGTCTCACTTGCCTCTCCCTCCTGCACATGCATCCCTGCAGCTAGGAGTAGATGCTGGAGTCCCAAGGTTTCTGGGTTCAGACACCCCGTGGGGTCAATAAGTCAGTCAAAGTCCCTACAGACCTGTCACTTTCTTTTCTCTGGATGACACCAAAGCCTGTGCCTGTGAAAGGGCACAAGGGTACCCACACACAAAGGTTGCTGCAGAACAGTCAAGATGTCCTGAGTTTACCAAAAACCCAACAGAAACAAACAAAACAACAGCAACAAATTCTGACAGTGTTTTTCTTCAGGTGGTGTCACATATACCTGAGTTCAGACCCCTACTGGGTCTTTCCATGTTTTCCATCTTTGAAATTTGCTCTGTCTATGGCCCTCTCCAGCAACTTAGTATCCCTACACCTATACCCCACACACAGTATAAAAGGTTCTTCATGCTCAGAGTTCACCTCCCTGATGGTGGCTGGGGATGTGAGCCCCCTGGAAAACAGCAGCAGTGCAAAAATGCTCCTTGGGAGGAAAAGGAGATAAAGAAAAGGATAGAGGAACAGAAGTACCTTCCCCACACCTACACTTTCTTCCCCTGGGGTGCTAAGTTGAGCTGTCTTTGACAAAGCCAGTCTTCCAGAAACCGTAGCCACTCACAGTGGAACAAGATGGCTGCCTGATCAGTTCATGAAGGTCCCTCCTGAGACTTGGTAGATTCCTAGAAAGAAACTCCCTTCCCAGGCATTGAGAAGAAACCATGAGCATGGGGTTTGTGATGTCCACAGTGGGCCACCTGAGAAGAGTGGCACTGAGTGTGAGCTGTGGGCCTCCTAGTAAGTGCAAGGCAGTCAAGGCCAATGGAGGAAGAGCATTAAGAATCTCTAGTCAGAGCAGGGCAGGAGCAGGAGGAGTATATGCGTGAAGCAGGGTTGAGAGCTACAGGAAGTAAGGCTCTTGCAGGGCACAGGCCAAGACAGACTTAAAGAGTCCATTAAGAACTCAGTTACAAGCACATATAACTCAAGAGCAAGATTGAATCAATCACCCAGTTGAAAGATAGGGAAAAAACCTGAATAGATATTTTTTTAAAGACATACAAATAAGCAACAGGTTCATGAAAAGGTGCTCAACATCACTAACTATCAGGGAGATGCAGATCCAAACCATACTGAGAAAAGATAAAGAAAATGTGAGATTTTATGTCTACATATTTCATATATATGTATATGTGTGCACATATATGGAATAGTATTCAGTCATAAAAAGGAATCCTTGCTATTTGCAACAATATGGTTGAATCTGTAGGACATTATACCAGATTGAATAAACCGGAGAAGAAATACATATGATCTTATATGGAGAATCTTAAAAAAAATTAAATGTCAAACTCATAGAAACAGAGAACAGAGTGTTGGCTTCAGGGTTAAGGGGGAAATCAGGAGATGTTGGCAAAACAAACTTTCAGTTATTTTATAAAGTAAATCAGGTTTAATGATCTAATATATAGCACAGTGACCACACTACACACTCTATTGTATAGCCGCAATTTGCAAAGTGGTGAATGTCGCTATTCTCATTATCTCAAATTAAAAAGATAAATATGTGCAGTGATGGATGTGTTAATTTGATGGAGGGAAGTCTCTCATAATGTATAAGTAAATTAAGTCATTACACTACGCACTTTAAATATATTACAATTTCATTTATCAATTAGACCTCAATGAAACTGAAAAAGAAAGAACCCCATTTTATGAACACTGGAGACCAGGAAGTTGGGTCACATGATCAGGTCTGGACCCAAGACTAAATCCAACCCCATGGTACGGGGTTGGTCTCAGAACAGAGCCTGGGGGGTGGGGGGAGAAGGGGGGCTCTTGGCTTTGCTCAAGGGCAGGCAGAGATTCAAATGCCAGGAGAGACCTGGTGACACTGACCTCCAGGTCCAACTGTGCTCATCAGTTCCAGAGTGAGAGAGCCAGCAGGTCTGCAAGTCCTCGTCACTCCCTGCTAGTGTTAATTTACTCACTTCCCAGACATCTCTGCAGAAAGGTCAAAGGCCACATGACTAACCCTGGCTGAGCTAACACCTTGGTCTCAGCATTGATTTTCAATCTCCATTTTTGCAAATGCCTCACTATCTTACCCAAATACGCTTCAGACCTTGGGGCAAAAAGGGTGTTTGGTAAAGTTTGTGAATGATTGACTTACAGGGTTGAGACTTTCAGAAGCAGCATAGTAAAAAGTAGGAACAAAGACTGCCCTTCTGCCACATGAGGTACCCGTGCTACCCACTAGGGTGCTGCTCTGGCAGCTGTGTGGGTGTCAGGAAAGTGATCTCTCCCCCTCTTACAAAATCCAGAACCTCCAAGCTCAGCCCACAGGTCTCAGGTCCAGGTACATGAGAATCACCCAGAAATGTGTTCATCATGTAACTTCTGGTCCCTAGTCCCAGAGAATCTGACTGTTCTCAGGTGGTCCATGTCTCCAGACAGGGAGGTGGCTCCATAGTTTCTTCCCATTCAAAGCTCCACTAGAGAGTTAACTAGAAATGCAGGTTTTTGTGCTCTACCCAGATCTCTAGAATCAGAGTCAGACTGATTTTCTCGGACTCCGTGGCCCCACTCCCTAGACCTCAACTTCTCCAAGAAACCCAGTGATAAATCCATCTTTCTCCTGGATCCAGTCTTATAAGGAGATAGGTGTGTGCTTGTGCACACAGGCACAAATACACACACACACACACACCTAACCAGGGCAAGGATGCATCTTTGCCAGGTGGGAACCTCAGCAAACTCAGCCAAAATAATACAGAGGTTAAAGACTTGTTGTCTGATCACAGATTCCAGCACAGAAACATCACATCCCAACAACACTGTTGATGCCTGCTGTGTAGCAGGCCCTGTGGGAATGACAGCTGCCATTCATGATAAATGAATGCCTTTTGGTTGATAAAACATTTATATCCGCTCTCACTGCACATGCAAGAGACACAGTACACCTGTGATCTAGAACACAAGATCCTCATTTTTACAGGAGATGAAGCTGCAAATAATGAGTCTAATATGAGCCAAAAATTAGCCCACGATGAAGAAATAGCACCTGAGCTGGAATACTACCTAGGACAAATGCTTGGAGATACACAATCAACACCGGGAAGGATCGGTTCAATTGCAAAGAACAAGAGCCTCAGAGAGGTGGTTCCCCAGTCATGTGTAGACTGGTCCGACTACCCGATGTGAATGAATCTGCAGTTACTCTGCTCACAGGGATAGGAGCCATCCGTTCAAGCATGATGCCTGTGATGACAGGCAGCCTCTGGGTTCATGCTGACCCTACTGTCAGTCTGAGCCACATGAGGTCACTGTGTCCTTGGAATGCACCTGGTGTTGGGTGGGACTGAATTTATAGTTTTTTTTGACTTGACTTTAAATCTCAGTAATCATTGACGAGCAGTGGTTCTGTACCGGACAAAACAGGTTAGCAGATCACCAAGTCACGGCTCTTTGTTCTGCTACATCTAAACAGAAGAAAATGCAAAATGAGTTTGTGGAGCAGCAGAATTAAAGGAAACCCAAGTGGCCGCTTCCCTCAAGAGTCCCCCAGAAAGCAG
The DNA here is from genome assembly GCA_004024945.1 of Uropsilus gracilis. Taxonomy (NCBI): domain Eukaryota; kingdom Metazoa; phylum Chordata; class Mammalia; order Eulipotyphla; family Talpidae; genus Uropsilus; species Uropsilus gracilis. The sequence goes on along the minus strand of PVHY01001850.1, from coordinate 13,482 downwards.
TCTGTGGAGTCATGTGTTCTCAGTGAGAACAAGAGCGCCCCCAAGGGGACAAAAGTTGGTTCTTGTGGGTGGAAAGAACTGTACTCTATATAAAGCACAGATGTGCGGAACAGCATGCAAACACTCACAGACATTCATCTAGGGCCAGAAAAATATCTACAATGCCTCGGGGGAAGAGGAATGAGCAATTTTTTAAGAGACTGAGAAACACTATCAAAGTGGAAAGTCAGGTACAAGGTATAAAAAGAGGCTTCTGGCTTATATTCCCAGAGCGAGCCATTTGTTGGTCATACAAGATTATTTGAACATGACTTCCAGTTCTAGTGAGTGTCCACCATGCAGTGTCCACCATTTTGAGTGTCCACCATGGAGAAGCAACGTCGTGGCACATCCACATGAAAAAGCACCACATTCAGTTCCTTAGTGGATGATGCCGCTTAGAAATTGGCATTGAGTAGACCATGTCCACAGCATCTTTGTTCACAGTAGTCAAAACATGAAACCCAAGTGTCCATCATGGACAAATAGAGAAGCACACAATGGAATATTACTCAGTCATAAGAAGGATGGCAATTCTGAGAGACGCTATGAAAGGATGAACCTTGAGGACACTTGGTTAAGTGACATAAGCCATTCACTAATGGGCAAATTCTACATGGTCTCATGTCTATAGAGACAGAAAGTAGAATGGTGGTTACCAAGGACCTGGGGAGAAGGGAATAGATAAGTCATTTTCATTTAGTGGGTGTAGAAGTTTAGTTTTCTAAGATAAAGAGAGCTTTGGAGACTGGATGCCCACCAAGGCAAATGTACTTAATACAACTGAACTGTAATTAAAAAAATGGTTAATAGAGTTAATAGACATTTATGTCGCGTGTATTTTGTCACATTCAAAAAGAAATCGGAAGGTAAAGTGATGCTGAGCAATTTTTAGGCAAAGGCTGGGAGCTGGAGGTGACAATTGAGTCAATGACTATGAGTGTCTGGACTGCACAGAAATATACTGATACATCTGCCAGTCAAGACTCTGAAGCTGAGTGGGATTATGCAAGAGTTCTCCCTGAACTGTATATTTTCCACCAACTCAACAATGCCGATTCTTACAAATGGAGTAATAATAAGATGTTTCCTGGACACACACACACACACACACAAATTAAATAAGAAAAGCAAATTTAATATGAATGATCAAAATTGCCAGCACCAGGGTTGAGGAGTATTAAGGAGCTGGAGGTGGAGGACCAGGGATTGAGCATGATTACCTGGGGCTGGCAGAGCTGGAGAGGGTGCTTGAGTGGGTGCTGGCCTCTGCTGTAGGGTCTGCATAATTACCACAGGCTTGGGGGATATGAGGCATCCTCACCCTGTCAGGGTGCTGCTGTTGATCTTCCTGACCTTCCTGTCCCCAGCAGCAATGGCAATGAGCATGTGTGTGATGTGTCACAGCTTATACTACATCTTTCCATGCCACCCCTCTCCATCCTGGTGGGGTTAGATCTCCCCCATTTTATAGATGAAGAAACTGAGGTTCAGGCAGTAAAACCATCCTTCAAGGAATAACCACCGGCAGACTCACATTCAGACTCCCACTACAACTCTCAAACTCTATGATTGGCATCTTGTGGCCACATGTGCCCCTGGAATGAGTCTGTCTTCCATAGCCCCAGCTGGGAAGTACCTGTATCATCAGCAGCCTCAGTCACTGCCCAACTCCTTTTGTGTGATGAACACGTATCATGATGCTGCCCCAATAAAGGGACTGCTGTTAGGAAGTGTTCATTCATTAGTGGCTACGAGGCTCTGCAAAGCCAGAGCATGATATAAATACCCGTGTTGTCAGCTTTGCCTCTCTGGGGCTGAATGAAAAGGACCACAGTCCCACACTGTCCTTGGACAGCAGCTTTGATTCAGAGCAGGGTGGGAGGAAGGAGGCTGTCTGGGGATGCACAATGCTGGGTTGTTCACCCAGAGCAGGCTGGGGAGGGGGGAGGGACATGGGCTTCAGTCTTTCCAGGGTAGCTCTGTGTCTTTGCTCCCAAACTCCTCCCACACCAACCCTAATGGGCACACACACACATACATGTACATGCACACACATGTGCTTACTTCCTCTTGTCCAAGTCTTGGCCTCCAAAGGAAACTTCCCAGTGGCTCTTATGAAGAGGACAAAGCAAACTTCCATTTACCAGGAGGTGTGAGCATGAAATTAAAGATTCCCCTCCAGGAGGTGTGCTTTTTCAGTCTTCACAGTTGGTAGACCACATCCATGGTGACCCAGGGACCCTATGGCGGATGTCAGGGCTCAGGACCGCTTGGAGTGCTGCATAGCCATCTTGGCCAGTTTGAACTGTGAGAACAAATTAGAGCCTAAGTGGCATATGCAATAGACACCACATCTGCTCTCTTGTAGTCCTCAAGTTCAGGTGCAAGTTCAGGTGCAAGGTCAGGTACCAATGGGGGTGAGTCCAGTTGAGGACCCTCTTCCTGGCTTGGTGATAGCTGTTTTCTCACTCTGTGCTCATGTGGCCTTTTCTCACTATGTGTGTGAGGGAGAGAGAGGTACTGAGAGATTGACTGAGACTGAGCGAGAGTTCCAGAGCCCAGCAGTCTGCCTGTTCTGATCAGGGCAGTAACTCTACCATACAGGTCCCTCAGATCACATCTAAAACTACCACTTTCAAGCATCATCCCATCGGGGATTCTGACTTGAGCACACATATTTTGGGAGAGCCGAACAGTTAGTGCATAACAATAGCAAACATTCCGAGCCATGGGGGCACACATCACAAACAGCAGATTACGCACATTGATTCCAGGCGTCAGGCATTTGGGGTAGGTTCAGAAGAGAATGTTCACTTTGTCCTGCAAAGTCAGGGATTTCACCTAGGAACATCGGACCAGTCGGGGGGGGGCTGAGCTGGGGTGGAGCTGAAGGAAGCATTTCCAGCAGGACTTCTTCCTGCACCTGAATGGCTGGGCCAGCTGAAGATCAGCTCAGCAGGATATGTCAGCTGGGATGACAGGCAGCCTTGTATGGGATCAGGATTTCTCACTGCAGGGACAGCAAGCTCTGAGCATGTCTCTAGAAGGAACAAGTGTCCTAGGAGACCATGCTCAGAAGTTAAGGCAAGCCTGCTCTTCTCCTGGGGCAGGAGCAGTCTCAGGTCTGCTCAGGTTCTAAGGAAGGGGCTAGAGATTGGTTCTCAACAGGAGGGATGGCAAAGAATTTGGGGGTCACATTATTAAAGCCTCTTAGGGAAAGCTGTCTGTTTTGGTGAGGATTTTCAAGTTGGGTTTGAGTAACATGGTCTCAAATGCCTGCTCCACATCCCCACAGTAGGGGACTGGATGTCAGGGGAGAGAAGGGGCCCACATTCACAAACTTCCAGGACTCTAGTTAGCCCATTTTCATTCCTCTGGGGTCTGTGCACAAGAGACTCTCCAAATTTAGGGTCTGTGAAGGAACTAGATCAACACGCTTATTTCATTTCATCATTGAGAAACTCAGACCAAGAGAGACCACTTGATATAACCAATGTCACACTGGCTAGCTAAGCAACACAGAGACAACTCCAAGAGTGGGCCACCAATTCCAAATCCAGGGCTCAGTCTGCTCCAGGACTGCTGAGTGCTAGGGACCAGAAGCTGACAGGTTGTAGGCTGCTGAGGACTCCACCCGTAGAGGTGGTAGCTTCTCAAAGGAGAAACTTCCAGTCTCCCCTCTTCAAGGGGAAATCAGAAAGTAGCAGAGTGGCCAGTGATGTCACAGATGGGGAACTAGGGGCTGGTAGGCAAAGGTGAGAGGGTCAGCCCGCCCCCGATGATAGGTTTGTGATGGGCAATCGGATAAACACATTCAGAGCAGGATGGCTGTGCAGCCGAGTGTGTGCACATTTTTAAATATACATTTCACTTCCATATGCAGGTCCCACTGACATGTGACAAATGCGCAGTGGCCTCCAGAAGCTAGTCTCCAAAGAGGCACTTATTCCATTTGACTCCAGGCAACTAAGATTCAACAGATGCTAGGATTCAGACGGGCTGTGCGGAGTTGACTTCAGTGATGGCAGGAAGACCCAAGTTAGACAAGGGAGGAACTTTCTTTGTGCAGAACAACATCTTATTTCAACAGATCCTTCATCAACATGCTATTGCAGACTCCTAGATAAATAAGGTGCTTTCTGGGGCCACGTGAAAGGAATCCAATAAAAAGAAACTGGGGTTTTAGTCTATAGTGCCAGATTTTCCAGGACACAGGGGTTCTACTAGAGACTAACCCTGGGAAGCACTTTCTTTTTAAAGTTTTTTATTTCTTTTTGTTATTAATCACTTTTTGTTTACATATTTATGTATATTTATAAAACAAATATATTTATATTTTATCACTGCATTTCCCAGGGTTCTCCCTTCGCCTTATCACCCATGAATCTCCATCTTGATCTTTTTGTGTTCCTCCCTTCCCTGATTTCTCCCTCCTCCCTTCCCACCCCCCTTCCCTAGCTGCTTGAACCAGTTCTGTTGTTAGTTTGGCCACTTTCTTGGCCTTTTGTTTATTATACCTATATCCCATCTATTGGTGAGACCATATGGTTTCTGTCTATTTCTTTCTGACTTATTTCTGCTAATATGATGGGAAGCACTTTTGATGCAAATGAAGGGTCAGTGTCTATTTATAGAGAATGGACATTTTAAAGACTGGAATACAAACTTAAGCTGAGAATGGAGGTCTTGCCAACATTTTCCAAAATAAATGTGAGAGAGGAAAGAACTTGAGATTGTTTAAATAAATAGTTGCTGTGTGCCACACACCCTTCTTTTTTTTGGGGGGGGGAAGCATGGAGAAAGGTGAATAATACTTCTGTTGAAATTTAATTAACATACCATACACTTAACCCATTAAAACTGTGCATTTCAATTATACAATTCAATGAATATTAGTAGATTCAGAACTGCACAATCCTCACAATCAGTTCCTGAATATTTTTACCACCCCTAGAAGAAGTTCCCTATCCTACAACAGCTACCTCCCCATTCCCTGAGTCTCCCAGACCCAGGCAATCACTAGCCTACTTTTAGTCTCTGTACATGTACCTATTCTGGACATTTCACATCAATGGAATCTCATATGGTCTTTGAGGACACGTCCTTCTTACTTAGCACAACGTATTAGAAGGACATCCATGTTGAGGCACATATTAGAATTTCACTCCCACCTCATTTTTGAGGCACATATTAGAATTTCACTCCCACCTCATTTTTTTTGCCAAATAATAGCCCATTATATAGAATAGCACATTTTAACTGTTTTTTCGTTAAACAAACATGTGAGTAGTTTCCACTTTAAGGCTACTATGAATGATACTATTATGAACATTCAGGTACAAGTATTTGGGGGCTGTTATTTTTCTGTCTGCTGAGTATATACTTGTGAAAAATTGCAGGATCATATAGTAACTCTACACTTTTTGAACAACAACCAAATGACTCTCCAGAGTAGCTGCACTGTTTGAAATTCACCATTCAGCGATGTACAATGCTTCCAATTTCTCCACATCCTCGCCAACACTTATTATCATCTATCTTTTTGATCACTGCCAACCTAGTGGGTGTGCAGGCACTTTGCTTTGCCATCTCATTTAATCTCCACAGCATCACTACAAAAGCAGGTACCACCACACCCTATTAAAGATCCTTAAATGGAGGCTCTCGAAGGAGACAAGTCCAAGTAGCTCACTTGCCAGGCAGGGATTAGCCTTTGGTAAAGGCAAATGAAGATGAGCATCTGGGTCTATTGGAGGCTGCTCCCAGTGTCCTGTAGCATCCTGCTGGTCCCTCAGGTCAGCTGTACATGCTCCAAAGCTCTCTGCATCTCTCTCTGTGTGCTCCAATGTCACTGCTGAGACATTCAGGAATGGAAACAACAAAACACTCTCTCTAACCTGTCATTCCTGTTCCTGTCCTAAAAAACAAAATTATCTTTCTTTCTCTCTGCCCCCCCCCCCCACATTCCTTCTGTTGAAGGTGAGAGGTGTCTGGGCAGTTCTCTGTGTCATTATGCCTTCCTGCCCCCACCCTCCTTGCTCTTGGCTTACCTCAGTGAAGGTGAACTTCTAGAGCCAGCTCCCCATGACTTCGGGAAGCTTGGCAGATGCTTCACACCCCCTCCTGCAGCGCCTGAGACGGTCAGGCCACAGGAGGCTACAGGGACTCCCACATTGGGCTCACAAGGAATCTTTAGTTCAAGAAATTGTGATAAGTGTGACCCTAAACAACTTAGCACCTCCTAAAATACATAGTAAGATGGGGTCTCCCTGGCAGCACACACCCCCAATAGCCTCCTGGGGGCCACTGGCCAGTCTACCACCCACCCTTCTCCTCTCAGGGCTCCCCCCTCTGCACCTCACAGGAAGATAAATGATGCAGGGGAGCTGGCAGGTGCGCTGTATTTATATGATGCCCATCGTTCCTTATTCTCCCTCCATTGTTCTCTGATGTATGACAAAACTCCCAATTTGTCAAACGCTTAACAGCAGTCAGGGTAATCTATTCTCCACACATTCACAGAGCTTTTCATTTTGCACAACTGTCACCGAGAACAGTTTATGAATTTTCCATCCTGAGGAATCCGAGAGGATGGGAGGAAAGGAAAAAACAGCCCTCCCATCCCCCCTCGCCAGCCTCTCCTCTAGTGAGTCACAGTGTCAACTCATTAGAGAGAAGACCAGGCAGCTCCTGAGCCCCCCCGCTTTTTACCCAACATCACACTCTACACTTACACCCATTTTCCGTGAGGCATCTCCCAGCTGCTTTTCCAGTTGCATCAGATCCCTCCCCTTACTGTGTCTCCCTCTCAAAGACCGTCCATCCCGAGTTCCAAGGAGCCACAGGTGAACTCAGGGTCAAGCACTCATCACCCTGGCTGGCATTCAGCAGATTCGAATGCATTTTTCAGAATCCTCAGCTTAAATAAATAAGTAAATATATATATATTTATATACATATATAGGTATGTATGTATGTATATCTATATACACATTGAATCATCTATCCTAGCAAACTCTAGATCACTCTAAATTTCCAAAGTGAAGGGCTTAGTTAAATTATGGTCATAGAGCACAAAGAGTCCCTGGAATAATGTTTCCAGAGCGTGGGGATATGGTCAGGATAGAATGTTAACTAATACAAGTATCAAAACTGTGTTGCAGCATGATTTCAGTTTACTAAACGTGTGCATGTCAACGTAGACATCAGGGAAATCAAGGACCAAAATGTTCAAATGCAAGAGAATATCTGCTTTATACAAAGATATTGATTCTCCCATCATTTCCACATTTTTGTCAGTTAAAAAAAGTTATTATTTAAAAAAATAAGATTGTCTTTTCAAGTTGGCTTGGCCCGATGTGGTCTAGATCACGCAGTTCTCCAAAAACTTAAAACTCGGCAAAAAGTGGCCAGTTGTACAGTAAACAGAATTTACAGCCCAGCGGCTTTCTGACAGCCAGTGCTTTTTCATTTACACTGGTGACACCATACTGAACAGCAGCTGTCCATATGATTTTAATCACAGTCATTTCTGAAACCACAGCCCACTTTCTCCTTATTTTATGCCATTAAAAAGCTATCTCTCGAAGCTAATGAGCAAACTCAGAGTGCAGGAACCTAGGAAATGCTGAATCACAGGGCAAATAGCCCATTAAATCCACACTAGTCACACAGCCCTTTGAAGGCTCAGATAACTGGCAAGTCCCCCTAGAAGATGTTCGATCTCTAATTATCATATGTAAATGTAAGCCCAAGCTCACAGGAAACCCTCCTTTGCAAACATGTTGGCTGTGATCTTAGCAGCAATTCTCATCTAAGTAGTAGAACCAGGCATGCTTTAAATAAGAACCTAGAGGCTAAGCTTAACCTTTACAGGAAAATTCTGAGTAGGGTTGAGCTTTTCCAAGAAACTGAGTTACTAGGAGCTACTCACAATTACTACTGTAGGGGCTAAAAGACCATTTTAGTGCCATATCCCTGGTTTTTTCCTATTTCTATTTGTTTTCTACTGGTTTATCTTTCCCTCTCCACCTCTGATTCCTTGAGCTACCACTTTAATGAGATGTTCAGAACTCTCCAACTGCTTGCCTTAAGTCCTTCACAAGCACTTAAAGAGGAAAAAATATTGGAAAAAATGAAGAAATGGCCCTCCACCTTGTGTATCAGTTTGGTAGGGCAGCCACAACAGAGTACCATGAGCTGAATGTCTTAGGCTAAAGAAATGTATTTTGGAGGTCCAGAAATCTAAGGTGAAGGTGTCTGCAGTGCTGTTTCCATCTGTGGGCTCAGAAAGAACCTGTTCTGTGGTTCTCCCCTGGCTTCTGGTGTTTGTTGGCAATTTCTGGGATTCCTTGGCTCATGGGAGCATCCCCCCAATCCCACCTCCATCTTCCCCCTGCACTTGTGACTATGTTCTGCTTTTATAAGGACACCAGTCACTCACATTGGGTTAGAGTGCTCCCCTCATCTTTAATACACTGGTGAGGACTCCACTTTGATATAGATTGCATTCTGAGATCCTGGGGTTAGGACTTCAACCAGTGAAATTGGGGGGGATACAATTCGACCCATAACATCATGCATCAACTCAATTAACTACAATCAAACTAAGTTGCTGACCTCTGCCCCAGAGAGTCACATGATGGAGAAATATTTTCTAGGGTTGCTTTTCTAAATATTCGCTGTGCTACTGAGCCCCCCACAACCCACCCATTATTGGGGTGACCTTATCTCCTACTTCATAGATGCAAACACAGGCCATCCCCAAAGGGATGTCTTGAGCACATGAAGATTTGATCTGCCTCCCTTCTTTCTTCTTTCCACCCAGTCAGGAAGCTGGGACATGCTACCCCCCACACTCTTGAGTCCCTTGTTCCCCAGCCACTTTGGATGCCTGCCTATACCAGCCTCGCCTCGTCTCTCTTCAACCTCCCACTCTCCACTGGTTTCTTCCCATGAATATTTAAATTGGTCCAAGTCTTTCTTATCAAGAAAAGCAAATCTCTTATCTGCATAGCACTCTCAAATTTCTCCAATTATTGCACAAACTTTCACCCCAACCCCTAACCTCACAGACATATTCCATTTCATTCACTTGCATGTCTTTGTAATTTTTACAGTTTCAACAGACAAGAACTAGAAAGAAAAGTGTGTGGTCTATACCTGGCATCAATGTCACCACACCCAGCCTTTCCTCTGCTCTCAGACCAACCTTAACCCCATCTTGCTAGAATGTTGTTCTCTATTTCCTTCCTTCTTTCACTCTACCATCACCATGCTCACTAAGCACCATTTTGCTCACCTGTCTGAACCTGTCCTGGGAGACCTGCAAAGCATCCTGAGCTCACGTCCCTGTTGGGTTTGATCCAGCCCCATAAGAGGACCTGAATGAGGGGTAATGATTGCTTGCAGCCCTAACTGCTGCAAAGGAACAATGAGAAAACAAAGCAACATCAAAACCCCCTCTGAGCTGAGATCATAATTTAGCTATTGCACAAAGCCATGACTTGTGCCAGGCACAGTGCTATATGCTCGTATTAACGCTGTCTCCTTTAATATAAACTCTACCCTTTAAAAGAATCCTACTCTGAGAAATTTGCACAGGGTCCAAAAAGAAACAAGGCATTATTTATAATAATTGGCTCACCGTTATCCATTCACTTGGCACTGCTTGGAATAACATGATGGGCCTTTATGCTATTCACAGCCTATAAAAAAGTAGTTCTGCTGTGATTCAACATATAGTAATCTCCATTTTAAGAGGACAATAGAAACACTCAAACACTATTCATCCTGCAGCTTTAAACAGCAGCAAATTCCTTTATCAGGAACCTAAGGTTAGGATGGCATGAGTTATTAATATTGCAAGCAGTCCAGGATATTCACTGAGGTGCTAAAGCTATTGTAAAAAATTAATAATTTTTAAAACCATTTCTAGTAAAATTTTAGGATCAACTGGCACTTTGAGAGAATTGCATGAAGAGCACAAAATGTTCAAAACTGCTCAAGTCAATAGGAGAATGGAGACTAAGAATTTTTGTCCCCAACTTGTGTAGTTCTGAGTGCTCTGAAGAAGCAAAGAAGAAAGGCAAGGGATGTTCAGAAATTCTGGTCTGAGAATGGAGGGAAATGTAGAAGGAGCTGCCAATCAGTGAACAGATAATTATTAGTGGTACATGCATAACGCCCTTGGAGTCCAGAGCCCTTGCTTCATTTATTCCCCACTATAACCCATGAAGAATCCTAGACAGCCTGCAAAAGAAACAATACAATAAAGAGGACAGACAAATAAGAGTGAAGAGTCAGGCCTGGCAAGAGGACAGCTACAATGTCCCCAGGAGGAATATATGTTAGCCATCAGCCTCTCCACTGGCACTGTGGCCACTTGGAGCTCCCTGGCAGCCAAAGTGAAAAGGACATAGAGGTTTATGTAGGAGTCTTTCTAACAAGAAACAGTGAACAATTAACACAATGGTCTTGCTAAGATTACAAAATGCAAAGTCCATAAAATTGTAATAAGGTGAAGAAGGTCTGGTTATATTCCTATTTCTGGAGCTAACTGTCCTTACCTTTGAGATCTAGCTTAATTCTTAATAGCTCTATGGTCTGCAGAAGAGTCTTAATTCATATGAGGCACATTCTCAGTATTAAATCAGAGACTTAAAAATATCTAATTCACCATTTCATGTGCAAGAGAGACTAAGTTGTGAACAGGGAGGTGAATATAAAAAGAAGTGAAACACACAGAGCAACCAGCACATAATCTGGCACTTGAAAATGCTAGATTGTTTTGCAAATTAATATTGTTTCACTCTGATTCTTCCTGTGAAGTTAAACTGGGTAGTAAGAGTATGGCAGCCTTTGTTCCCATCTGGATCTTTAGTCTCCCTTCCCTCTCTTCTGCCCCTCCCATTCTCTTCACCCCCAGCCCCATGTGAGCTGCAGCTGTTCCACATCTCAATCTCAGAAATCTAGAAGCAAAAACCCCACAAGCGTGGCTAAGTGTAGACCAGTATGGGTATAATCACCTGCCACAGTGTCGTAGAGAGAAAGAATCAGCTCAGAAAGAACCTAAGAATTGACTGATGATCACTCAAAACTCAAAACTCCTGAGGAAGAATCATCATATACTAAAATGTGTGAATTTATGTTCTATATTTCTGCTTTTTGAAATATGGTAAATGCTTCCCATGTTAAATATTTGCTACTGACTCCATTCAGACCTTGATGAAAATTTTTCTTTACTAGGAAATGCCAGGCCTGCTCTCTTGGTGCTAAACACTTTCAGAATAACGATTTAATCTAACTATTAGGAATTCATGTTCCCAGTGACCATAATTTTAACATTATATATATATATTTATATATACACACACCCCACAATAATCTAAAAATTATATCACCATTCCATATTGGGGGGGGGAGGAGAGGGGGGTTATCTAGTTCAAGGGGAAAATTATGGAAAACTGAAGTTGTCTTGAAAATGCTGGGTCAGATGCTCTCTGCATTCAACACAGAGAAAAGACAGCCCCATCTTCCAAATCCTTCTCTTTACCTTCACACACATATGAGGAGTCTTTTAACTAGTACCTATGTCTATCCTAGCATGCACCAATATCTAATACCTTTTTTTTCCCAATCTAAATAATGAGCAAACAACATGAGCCAAATTGCTGGGTGGCTGGCACATAGATGAGGTTCTATGAGAATAAGCTTCACCAAATATTTAATACAGTTTTATTTTTTTTCTTCATGCCCAAATTCTCATAAAGCTCAGGATCTACTTTCATAGTGTTTAATCATATGTTTATCATAAAAAGCACTTGTGGCAGAGACAGTCAGTGTTCTCATTTGCATAAACCACATGTTTCTTAATTAGAACTAGACAATAGGGTAAGGCAAGCAGTCTTCTATGTATATTTGGGTCTGAATCTGCTCAGGCATCAACAAAATAATTCCATCTCATTGTGGGAAGATGGTCCTAGTTTTCAAGTCGTGTTCAGTGTGTTGTAGGGTAGTTTTATTTGTGTGTTTTCTGATTTTGACCTTTTATTTATCTTTAATGTCTTTGCTAACATGTTAGTTGCAAACTGGACAGTTTATTTCAGAAACAAAAAGAGTTGCAATCTGAGCATTTTTGATTTGTTTTCAAGAGTGACTGTAACAACAAATGGAGAACATCTCTGTCATGTGCTCAAATATTACCAAAGTTTGTCTTTTCCTGGACATGTATATACTATATGAGCAGATCTCCCTCCATCCAGACTGCCTGAGGGGACTGTTGAGAAAACAGGTCAGTCATTTACTAAAACAGCTAAAAATCCTAAAACAGCATAGTTGCCAAAACCACCTGGACTTCAGCAAGACAACCAGCTGGAGAAGAGACAGACAGGGGTGTAGGGGGCTAGGGTGCAGGCAGCTCTGGAGCCAGACCCTCCACCTCCAGGCTTTTAATCATGTCTCTGGGTTCATGGAGGGAAGTATAGGGTAAATGACTCTTTCGGGGTTTTTACCCTCCCACCATTGGTCCGTAGGCCAGCAACTGTGGTGTCATGTCCTCCTGAGCCCAAAGAATGCGCATATATGTGAATTGGAACACCTGGGCCTGGGAGAAGGAAATAAAAGTGTGGTGTCACCCTGGAGAGGAGAGCACACCAGAGAGAGCCCAGAGAAGCAGTGTGAAGATTCCTGGATCAGGCTGCTTACAGGACCGGAAGTTATGAGGGAGATGAACAAAGACTGGATGACTCTAATTCTCACAAACAGCTCCTGGGTGGACCTTATAAGTTAAGTGGCAGTAGAAAAGGGACTGGCTTCTGTTGGTGGCACAGCCTCCAGAGTTTTGTTTTCTAACACTGTGATTCTGTTGCATGTGAAAAGGACAAGAGGTGCTTGCTCAAAAACTGCCATTCATCCCACTGTCCCACAGTGCAAAATATCCTGTTCATGATGCTCATTATGAAACTGGGTGGCCCTAACACCCCACCCCAGATTATGTAATTTAACAAGGTACTCTGCTCCCATTGGCTGGTGGCAGGTAGCCCCGCCCCCTTGAGGGAACTCTTCCCCCATTGGCTGGTGGCAGTGAGCCCGCCTCCTTAAGGTGCTCCTCACCGATTGGCTGGGGGCCAGTGGGCTCCGACCAGATTTGGGGTGGCGGTTGGAGGAGAAAGGAGCAGTTGGAAAAAGGCAAAGAGCAGAGACTAGGAGGAGACAGAAACCATTGGGAGAGGAAGAGAACTAGAGAGAGAGAACCTTTGGGAGAGGAGAGAAGAGAATGGCAGGCGGGTAAAGCGTACCCCGAGTGACCAGGCTGGGCAGAGGCCTCCTGGAAGAGTGAGCTGGAGGGGACGAGGAGCCATGGCGGCCGGCAGAAGTGTGGCCAGCGTGGAGAGTGTGGCGTTGTAGCAAGGTGCTGTGGAGAGCTGGTACCTAGAGACG